>SDWI01003183.1:0-16458 GCA_009193005.1 Lamellibrachia luymesi
CAATTGTATCAGTACAAAAGGTCGGTGACCTTTGATCTTTGACCTTGCCTCGCAGTGCCGTCTGGTAATCAAAACAACATGGCAGCAAAACAAGATGGCGAGCCCTTGGTGACCGTATCATCGCAAAACAACATGGCAGCAAAACAAGATGGCAGCCTCCATAGAGAGGTCACGTGACATACAAACGAAGAGGTCACGTGACGGCTCTCGACCCATCAGAACCGTCGACACGTTTGACCCGTAGCGCCCCTGGCGACAATATTACCGCAAAACAATGTTTCGGGGGCGATAATAGGGGATGACACGTTGCGCCCCCCTGGTGACGGTTTCACCTCAAAAGGGTGTCATTAAGCTAATTTATGTAAATGAGCTGTGACGTCATAGGTCACGTGACGGTTCTCGAACAATCAGATCCATCGACACAATTACCCCCGTGGCGCCCCCTGGTGGTGAAACTGCTCTCGACCAATCAGATGCTTACCCAAATTTTACCATTGAGCGATAATAGGGGATTATACGGTGGCGCCCCTAGCGGCAATAAGCGCACGACCAATCAGAACGCTCCATTTCAAATTTCAACCAATCAGAAGCTTACCCAAAACTTACCATTTTTGATGTTTCAAAAACACCAATATACTACTCAAAACCCCAATTTTACCCACAAGGCGTAATGTTAATTTATTATTCATCTCTATATACGTAGAAAACCTATTTAACTGCCGGGCAATTTTTTTTATTTGCTCTCTTGAAATCACACGAGTTCCGAACAAAATGCTCTATTACAAATCCACCAGATACGTTTAATGTATTAATGTTTTCGGTTCTCATAATCTTTACCAAAACGTATAATTTGTGTTTATTTTTGGCATTAATGACGTAATTTTAATCGGCAATATAACTTTTGTGGTGATTTCATGTTACGGCTGCGATGCGCAGTTAGCTTGATTTCGGGGTAGGCGCCTACCTTAAATCCAATATTATACATAGGTTTCCTTTCGGGGTAGCAATTGCGTGACCTTCCTCTGCAGAGCGATGACGACGTCGTGACGTCGGGTGTGTGACGTCACGACGGCCTCAACAATACTGATGATTCCGGTTCTAACAAACGCGGTCATCTTGCTCTTATATTGCAGTTTGTTCCAAACAAACGCGGATGGTCCTGTCACGTCGAAAGATACCTGTGGCGACGTCAGTGACAAAGCGCGAGCGAGAAGCATACGCCAGATACCCATGTGTCAAGATGAGTTTGACACATTGAAAAGCACATCATATTCCATAGACGCAAGAGGACATAAATTGGCAGATGGCAATTTCAATGTTCCAAGGCAGTGCTTAGATTGGTGTATGCAGGAATTGAGATGCGTTTCCGCTGTGCACATCAGAGGGGACGGCATGGATCAGTCGGTTTGTTATTATACGGAAACACCCACAACAACAGAAAATTCACTCAATATGTGTACATACTTCAGGATTATTTTTCGCTGTCCAAAGCATTACCGATGCCGCGATACTCCGTGCCAAAATGGAGCGACCTGCATTAATGCGACGACGAGCGGCAGAGGAGTCACATGCATTTGCGCTGACGGTTGGAAAAGTTGGTTTTGCGAGAAACTACAAACCTGCCTAGACCTTAAATGCCAAAACGCTGCAACGTGTCGCTACACCGAAAAAGTCGGAATTAACTGCTCATGCCCTGCTGGTTACGAAGGTTTCTATTGTCAATGGCCCCCTAGCACCACCGCCACCACAATTAACTTAACCACCACAATTATCACCTCAATTATCACGACGGAGGACAACAGCGCCGGAATGAGTGCAAAGGAGAAAACACTCGTCGTGGCGGGTGTCGCTGCCGGCGTTGCCGCCACCGGTGTGGCCGCAGTGGCAGTCATTGGGGCCGCGGCATC
This sequence comes from Lamellibrachia luymesi, assembly GCA_009193005.1. Taxonomy (NCBI): domain Eukaryota; kingdom Metazoa; phylum Annelida; class Polychaeta; order Sabellida; family Siboglinidae; genus Lamellibrachia; species Lamellibrachia luymesi. The sequence continues at coordinate 1,908 of SDWI01003183.1, forward strand.
GACAACAACAGCAGCAGCTGCGACAACCGGCGGAGCAACCGTAGTGGCAAGGTATGTTATGTAAGACGCTGCTCAAATGTCAAATCATTTCGCTCGCTTCGTTTTTAGAATCATTTAAAAAATGCATATAGTATAGGACTATGTTGATGGTGTCGTTAACAAATTACTGGTTTGTGTTGACTGTTACGTTTTCCGATAACGAGTTCGTGTTTTCGTACCACCGTTATACCGCCATTGCCGCCATGATGTGTCGAATAATTAAAACTGTAGTTTTTTTCGGATATCATGAACTAAATTATATCATGAACTAAATTATTTATTCCATATCACCCCACGTTCACATCAAATATACATTCTTTAAAAAAATATTGTGCAATTGTTTAATTCATCTAGTGCCCACTGCCCCGTTGCATCAACGTCTTCAGCAACGAGAGCGAGAAGCCTACATTTTCGCTCACCGCGGATGCATTTAGCAGCGCTTTTTGGACAGCAAACAAACACACAATATTTTTAAAGAATGTATGTTTTTTGTGCGTGGAATGATTGAATGAATGTATTTACATAAAAAATTAGACAAGAATGTCGTTTAGCGGCGTATATACTTTATATCAATCTAGTTCATGTTATCTTTATTATTTCGTTCCAGGTGTAACCTATCTTCTTAACTTTTGCTTTCGGTACGTTAATAAACAAACAATTTTAATTATACGAAACTCCTAACCAGTTGAACAATGAAAATCGTCGTACATTTCGTGGAGAAAAGAAGGCAGTAAACCTCCAAGATATATGGAGAAGGTGTAATAAACGAACAGTGCAGATTGGCTACGAAAAAAAACACTATTTCTTACTGAGAACAATTAGTCAAAGTAATATATAATTTATTGATTGTGGAAATGCGAGTAGCTTAAGTACGAGCAGGAACAAACTGAATTACCGAATGTATATCTGATAAGGGATGGCTATTAGTGCCCTGCGCGGGCCGGGCTTTTGGTCCAAGCCCGGCCCGGCCCGCAGCCCGCGGGCCGGGCCTCTATATAATTTCGCGGGCCGGGCCGGGCCTGGGCCTACATACTGCGGGCCCGGGCCGGGCCTGGGCTGAAAACAATTTAAACACATCGGGCTTGGGCCGGGCCTGGGCCTAGTGTGAGNGGAACAACTGCAGTGGCAAGGTATGTTATGTAAGACGCTGCTCGAATGTCAAATCATTTCGCTCGCTTCGTTTTTAGAATCATTTAAAAAATACATATAGTATAGGACTATGTTGATGGTGTCGTTAACAAATTACTGGTTTGTGTTGACTGTTACGTTTTCCGATAACGAGTTCGTGTTTTCGTACTACCGTTATACCGCCATTGCCGCCATGACGTGTCGAGTAATTAAAACTGTAGGTTTTTTCGGATATCATGAACTAAATTATATCATGAACTAAATTATTTATTCCATAGCACTCCACGTACACATCAAATATACATTCTTTAAAAAAATGTTGTGCACTTGTTTAATCCATCTAGTGCCCACTGCCCCGTTGCATCAACGTCTTCAGCAACGAGAGAGAGAAGCCTGCATTTTCGCTCACCGCGGATGCATTTAGCAGCGCTTTTTGGACAGCAAACAAACACACAATATTTTTAACGAATGTATGTTTTTTGTGCGTGGAATGATTGAATGAATGTATTTATATAAAAAAAATGAGACAAGAATGTCGCTTAGCAGCGTATATACTTTATATCAATCTAGTTCTTGTTATCTTTATTATTTCGTTCCAGGTGTAACCTATCTTCTTAACTTCTGCTTTCGGTACGTTAATGAACAAACAATAATGGTACGAAACTCCTAACCAGTTGACCAATGAAAATCGTCGTACATTTCGTGGAGAAAAGAAGGCAATAAACGTCCAAGATATATGGAGAAGGTGTAATAAACGAACAGTGCAGATTGGCTACGAAAAAAAACCACTATTTCTTATTGAGAATAATTAGTCAAAGTAATATATAATTTATTGATTGTGTAAATGCGAGTAGCTTAAGTACGAGCAGGAATAAACTGAATTACCGAATGTATATCTGATAAGGGATGGCTATGCATGAATGACAAATGGTAGGCTGTCGATAAATCATTTGTTTCCTTGTTCACATCTGAAGTTTGTAACGGTGCGTTGTGGAGGACGAATGCTCACAATGATTGTTGGCAAGGAATTCACATATAGATATGGGAAACACGAGCATACGGGGCGTCGCACGGGGCGTCAGACGTAATATTGGTTTTATGCAAGATGCCCACAATTACCCATAAATATTCACTTCTGGCCCCAAACGACACGCTGCCCGCTATCACATGTCACACATAAACACATTTGAAGACAGAGAGAACAAACAATAACACATTTACGCCAAATATTTATTACTAAAACAAACTAGCATTAAACTATGATAATACTAATACTAATAGCAATGTTTTATTTTATGATGACATAGGTACATTTAACGTGTTATGGTGCGTACAACTTGAGGGCTGGAAGTGCATTATCTCGTCAACTGTCGCATCGAAACGAATATCATTTGTTTCCACTATTGCTGCAATCGCAGTTGTCTCCGCCTAATTACCCTTTTACCACAACCCCCATTTCATAGGCAGCTTAATTTCTGTGGAATTGCCAAACGGTGACTTTACAAAAATAACTAAATCTGTATTAAAGGGAAACAAAAGTCATGGTTTTGGGCCTATGCACCTATAAAAGTTACTAAAACATAACCATTTGCTACTACAATTAAGAATATCACGCTAATGATTTACTATGAATACCTTGTTGAGCGCACATCATTTTAATTTCACGGGCCGTGCCATGCTGTTAGACAACCCTACGCCACGAGTGTAGTAGTCTAGCAAATTTCGATCGCCAAATGCAAATGTATTTTGTATACACCTATTAACATATGTTGGTCTTTGTTTACTAAACTAGTCCTCCTTATGACAAAATAACCCATTTGGTTGAGACTCTATCTTAATTGGTTCTGTGTGTACCAGCATCAGTTAAAGGTAAAGGGTTTGATCGTAAACAAATTGTTATCATGAAATCATTTTAATTAGCGCAAACTATATATATTCTAACATATACCGACCGGCCAAACGCGTCTAAATGAAGAATGCTGGCTCGTCTGTTCCACTTTTTTATGTATTTTTTTGTGAAATCATCAGACATACTATTAAATTAGTTAATGCTTGTTCAAGCATTAACTGAAGCAAAAATAGAATTGATGAAAAAACACGATTTTCTTCCTTCGTGAAATTTCGTAACTTTGTCATATAATCGGCGAGAGGATGGAAGTATCGCGTATGATCAGCATTGACCAATACAGTGCTTACCGTTTTGGATATCCATTATTTTGATCCTTACTACGTCTAACGACTAAAGTAAATTATTTTTCAATGATTAGAACGAAAATAGGCATTTTTTAAATTAAATTGACTGCGGATGTTATATAAACTATTCATACACTACAAATTTGGACACTATTGAACTGGATTTGCGATAGGCTAAATCAGTTGACGAAGCAGTTTTAAATTTAACAACAACATTGCATGTCTGGGGGTGAAAGATTTCTTGGCTTATGTTTGTGTACTGTAGCATGTGTGTCCGTCTCCAGCATATTCAGAGGTGCCAAGTAACATTGCTCCACAAGAAGTGCTAGATCTAACACTTGTCATGAAAAACTCGTGATGTGAGGGTGGTAGTTTCGATGCTGCAAGCCTCGTGCTATGGTTCTGGCAGAAGAATGTTTATATTTTACAGTAGATTTACTTAATTCTTATGCATTTTCTGTTTGAAATGGTGGTTTCTGCACATTTGGATTCAAAATGAGTAAATGTTTGCCGTTTTGTGGTACATTTTAACTCGAAAGTGGGGGATAGTGAGATTTAGGAGAACATTTTAGAAAAATCGATAGTTCCACTGCCAAAGTGGTAGACTCTGCATGTTCTATCACTTACATGACAGGTGTATTGTGGCTGCTGCAAAGGGCTGCATGGATATTATGTGCACTTATTAATGTCTGTAATATTTGGCCCACAACTTGAAATGTTGGTCAATAGATAACATCTACACCATCCATTTGTTACATTGTATACCTTCGATATTGTATATATAGTAATACAACATGTTTGAACGCAACGGTGCACGTACAACTCGTCTGTCACTGTCAGCCATGTTGCCTGAACGTCTACAAACTATAAGCAAGTCGCGAATGTTCGCGCGTCGACCCCGCGATCACGTGATATGCATCTTATTAACGTTCGGCATAGCAAGCTTCGCCTAGCTCCGCCCCTGTGGTTTTGCGCCATAAACACTTTTCGCAGCTTTTCTTAACGAAACAGTAAAGATGTAAACATATGCATCTGCCTTATTAAACGCATTTGGGCGGGCAGTATCATTTACAAATGTTTATTCTAATACCAAGAACATTATATTATTACATGAGCAGCAAATCCCTTACCTTTAATGTTACATGTGATTAGCTCCTTGTGTACAAGTAGTATATATGATAACCTGAACAAGCAACGATGGGTTCCATGTTTCGATGGTAACTAAAAATATATTTTTGGGAAAACCCTGATGATATGATTACATGGGCATCATCAGCGCTCCCTGGCGACGAAAAGACGGGTGAAGGAGTAGTCAATGAGTCCTCTAAGAAGGGTCAGAGGTCATCCGACGTAAGGGAGCAGCGGCGGCGTTAGGTGGCGGATCAAAGGAAACGAGAAAGGAACAAAACACGGAATTGAACGAGTGCACTCGTATGTTATTGAACAACACAAGCATGATACAACAAGGGTAGCCTGTAATACCATTACGACTACAACTATGCTGTGCACCACTCCAGAGGTCGTGAGCTGAGGGGTGTTTACTATCACCCCAGTAGTTCAATTGGTACCGAAGAGATGCAAAGGAGTGCTGTTGTTGTTGTTGTTCTGCGCGCCCCACCCCACCTGTCAGCAGATGTTCCATGTCAAAGAAAACACAGAGGGAGGATGTACCGCTGCCACAAGCCCCGCCCCACCTGTCAGTAGATGTTCCATGTCAAAGAAAACACAGAGGGAGGATGTACCGCTGCCACAAGCCCCGCCCCACCTGTCAGCAGATGTTCAATGTCAAAGAAAACACAGAGGGAGGATATACCGCTGAAAACAAGCCCCGCCCCACCTGTCAGTAGATGTTCCATGCCCAAACAAGGCTGATGCTGTTGCTCAGCAGATAGAAAGATTTACACTAGGCTAAGATTTCATGAAGACTATCTGTTCATTGGCAACATATGTCTGTGAATCTTCAAAGAAAAAGTTATTTCGCCAGTTTGGCGAAAAGCCTTTGATTTTCTTTCACCAATTTCTTTCATTGACTTCCGGCTACTTGGACTTGGTGCAGCGACTTGAATTTGGTGTAGATCATTTACAGAAAAACGCGGTATATCAAATAGAATAAGAATTACTATTGCATATATATTATGCACAAACGTACTGTAGACATATATTAGGAAACAGGTTTTGTTAATTATTAGTCAGAGGGAGTATTTTAGAGTAAGTTAGTTTCGGATTCTGTCAGGGAATTCAGCGAGCGTTAATAGGGTTGTTTACAATTCGAAAATTGAGATAGCATAGTGAATAGTCAGTAACATTGGAATATTGGTCGGAATAACTATTAGTATTATACATATATTGTTCACCAACTTCTTGTAGACATATATTAAGAAACCGTTTTTGTTAACAGAGGTAGTATTTATTCCCGGATTCAAACTCAACGAGTGATAAAAGGGAGTTTTGAATTCAACACGTGCATCGAGCTATCGTTTACATTGGCTAATATATATATATAAGATAAAGTGATTTATTTACTTAAATTACATACATAAGGTAATATCTGACATAGTGGTAGTAAACGTTTTCGGTAAAAAGGAATTAACAGCAGGATTTTAGCGTAAATTAGTACACACTGAATTCGTTGTTTTGTTACACAGTGTTCTCCGTATTCGCTAGGTGGCAGGGTTTTTTTTTTTCATGCGAGGTTAATAGAAGACACAGTTAGCAAGTATATTAGACTAAAGTGTTCTTTTGATCACAAAAACAGCCTTATTCAAGGCTAACGTAGCAAACTAATTAAAACTAAATTGTATGATGGCGCCGTGCAAACGGCAGTTAAAGGCCACAAGGCACTTAATTTGTGGCAGTTGCAGTAACTGGGTGGACTTCGTCAAGTCTGGGTGCGAGAAGTCCTGGGCTGAGGTCCAGGCAGATAGTTTTAGTTTTGAGTGTAGGGGATGTACGAAGATGAAGGAACTAGAGGTGGAGTTGGAAGAGCTGAGGCTGCTCGTTGTGGCAATGGTGGGAAGGGAACAGGGGGGTTGTGCCAGTAGTTCCGGTGGGGGAACAGTAGATGATAAAGTGGGGAAAGACACAAGAGATGCTAGGGAGAGCTCACCGCAGCCTGGGAGGAAGCTGAGAGGAGGGAAGGTGACAGGTCGTAGGGAGACAGGTCGTAAGGAGACGGGAAGGAAAGGAACGGGAGGGAAGACAACCGGAGCGAAGGAGAGGGGAGTAGGGGAGACAGGAGGGAAGGAGAAGGGAGTGGGGGAGACAGGAGGGAAGGAGAAGGGAGTGGGGGAGACGGGAGGGAAAACAACCGGAGTGAAGGAGAGGGAAGTGGGAGAGACAAGAGCAAAGGAGTGGGAAGTGGGGGAGACAGGAGCGAAGGAGACAGGAGGGAAGGGGTCAGGACAGAATGTGATGGAGGGGATCGAACGGAAGAGTTATTCTGCAGCAGTGATAGAGGGGGTGAGGAAGAGAGCGAGGGTGTTTGTGGGGGATTCGATAGTTAGGAAGACCGACAGAGTCTTAAACAAGGGAGATGATGTGGTGGTCTGCTTGCCTGGAGCCAAAATAGAGGCGATAACTGAGAGGGTAAAAAACATCGTAGGCTCGGGTAAGGGTGGATCTGTTTTAGTACACGTAGGGACAAATAACGTAGAGAGGGAGGGTACAACTGCCATAGTTAGGAAATATAGGCAGTTGGTCAGAACACTAAAACAGACGCGGGTTGAGCAGGTAATACTGTCAGGGATTTTACCTGTAATGGGCAGGAGGGGTCACAAATATCGAAATTGTCGGGGGATGGCAATTAACATGTTAGTCCAGAAGTTATGTAGGGAAGAGGAAGTTGGATTTGTGGATTTATGGGGAAGTTTTGTTGGGAGGGCTGATATGTACATGAAGGATGGGCTTCATTTAAGTGGAAAGGGGGCGGCAGTATTCGCGGACAAACTTTCAGCAGCAGTAGATAGTGACTTGGGTACAATGACAAATATTTTTGGAAGTAAACATTCTTTAAACTAGAAGTGCAGGGGGGTTACCTAGAGGTGTCTCAAGCAGAACAAGAGGCCACTAGCACAGATAAACCAATATCAAATCATCCGAAAAACATCTCTGAAAAAGGTTATAGATGCGTATGTTTAAATGCAAGGAGCATAGTAAATAAGAAAAACGAATTAAACATTATGGTAGAAGATATTGACCCTCACATAATTGGTATAACTGAATCATGGGCCAACATAGATATAACAGATGCTGAATTAGGACTGACAGGATATGTAATGTTTAGGAAAGATCGAATAGGAAGAAGGGGCGGGGGAGTTATTTTATATGTTAAAGAATCTATTCAGGCTTATGAAATAAAACTAGAAAGGGAAGCAGATTGCGATGAAGCTGTTTGGTGCAAAATTGTTTCAGGAAATTCAAAATTAACTATTGGATTAGTTTACCGAAGTCCAAACATAAACGAAGAGGACAACACAAAAATAAAAAACGCTATAAAGGAAGTTAGTAAAGGGGAATGTATCATAATGGGAGATTTTAACCATGGACACATACAATGGAATTCTCTAGAGAGCACAGGGATTGAGGACCAACAATTTCTATTTTTAATCCAGGATAGCTTTCTTACTCAGCACGTACTAGAACCAACCAGGGGAGAAAATGTATTAGATATAGTTTTGTCATCACAAAAAGAATTAGTGGACAATGTAAAAATATTTGAACCATTGGGTAATAGTGACCATAATCAAATACATTTTGACATCAATGTAAAATCAGAAAGTAAAAATAAGAAAACGTACAAGAGAAACTTCCACAAAGGTAACTACAAAGATATGAGAAAATACTTAGCAAAGCTAGATTGGAATAACATGCTGATGAATAAGACCGCAATTGAATGTTGGAATATTCTAAAATATGAAATTGAGAGTATCATCGATAAATTTGTTCCCTTCCAAAAACAAGGAAAACGGTGTAGAAAGAAACACTTGTCAAAAGAGGCTATTAGAAAAATAATGCTAAAACAAACTATGTGGAGGGTTTATAGGCGTACCAGAAAGGACGAAGACTATGCAAAATACAAAGAGGCACTTAATGCAGCTACAACTGAAATCAGACAATCTAAAAGAAGCTATGAGCAAAAACTAGCATGTAACATAAAAAATGACAGCAAGAGTTTTTATGCATATGTCAGGAGTAAACAAAACGTACAAGACAAGGTTGGACCTCTAGAAGACAGTGCTGGAAATATAATATCACAGGGGTTTTTAATGGCGGAAGACCTAAATGGTTACTTCAGTTCAGTGTTTACCAAAGAAGATATTAGTTCATTACCAGTTGCTGATGCTAAATTTCAGGGGGCTAAATCTGACTATTTAGGTCCGTTAGTTGTAACTCCAGAATTGGTAGCTAAGAAAATAAAGGCAATGAAGGATAACAAATCACCGGGAGTGGATGGGATTCCTCCAAAATTACTAATGGAAACAGTAGAACAAATCAGTATACCACTTGCAAGAGTATTCAACTTGTCATTAAAAGAGGGAGTTGTTCCGTTTGAATGGAAAGAAGCAAACATCATACCATTATTTAAAAAGGGTTCGAGAAATAAGTCAGAGAATTACAGACCAGTGAGTTTAACGTCAGTGATTTGTAAATTATTAGAAAGGTTAATTAAAGACCATATGGTGGACTTCCTCGTTAAGCATAAATTATTAAATTCATCTCAACATGGATTCCTTAAAGCGAGGTCATGCTTAACAAATATGTTATGTTTTTTGGAAGAAATCACTAAGTGGATAGACGTGGGATCGCCAGTAGATATTATCTACTTAGATTTTCAGAAAGCTTTTGACAAAGTGCCACATCAAAGATTACTACTTAAATTAAAAGCCCATGGTATCGGGGATAGCATAACTGACTGGATAGAACAATGGCTGACTGACAGAAGACAACGAGTTGTAGTAGATGGAGAAGTTTCAAATTGGAAATCGGTTTTGAGTGGGGTACCTCAAGGATCAGTATTAGGACCTATATTATTCTTAATTTATATCAATGACTTGGACGACAGTATAACAAGTAACGTACTGAAATTTGCGGATGACACAAAACTGTTTAGAAAGGTTAATACTGATGGTGATAAACAACATTTACAAAACGATCTAGACAGATTAGTGAAATGGTCTGAGAAATGGCAGATGTTGTTCAATTTTGGGAAATGTAAATGCCTACATACAGGACATGGGAACTTGAATGTAAACTATAAAATGGGAGATACTGTTCTGGGTACTACTGTAAAAGAAAAGGACTTAGGAGTTACAATAAGCGCTGATATGAAAGTTTCAGAGCAGTGTGGTATTGCAGCTTCAAAGGGTAATCAAATTCTTGGATTGATTAGAAGAAACATAACATACAAGGGAAAAAAGTTAATTATACCTCTTTATAAAGCAATAGTTAGACCTCATTTAGAATACTGTATACAAGCATGGAGACCATATCGTAAGAAGGATATAGATACGCTTGAACGCATACAAAGGAGAGCAACTAAAATGATTCCAGAACTGAGAGACCTTAGTTATGAAGAACGCCTGAAAGAATGTGGTTTAACAACTCTAGAGACAAGGAGGTTAAGAGGAGATCAGATTGAAGTTTTTAAGATATTGAATGGGTATGAAAATATTGATAGAAATATGTTTTTCTCACTCAAGAAGGATAGCAGAACTAGAGGACATGAGGTAAAATTAGTAAAGGATCAATGTAGATTGGACATCAGGAAGCACTCGTTCTCACAGAGGACAATAAATGAATGGAACAAATTGTCTACAGATTGTGTAACTGCTAGCAGCGTGAATATGTTTAAAAACAAGGTTGACACATATCTCAGGAGGGCGGGTTATAAGTAGATGAACATTGTTGGACTCTCGATAAGCCAATGACTTCCTTGTCCACTTGCCATCTGGGCCTTTGGCTTGGATGGCAAATCTTGTTAAATCTTGTTAAAATTGAAGCATTCGCCAGGCGCGATTTGGCGAATGTCTGTGGCAAGCATAGTTACACATAGCAATGACAAATAACTGTGTCCATCGGTAGTTAAACGGTTGGGTATTTGAAACCAACATAGTCCCCATTCGGTTCAGGGAACTGATGGTCTGGACTGTACATGAGGGTAGAGTCACCCGGATTCTTCTTCCTAGGCAGCCCCAGATCCAGGACACAAATGGGGTGTAGCGGGATCTCCTGGGAAACAAGAATGTATTTTTATTCAAAAATTGTCTCTAATAAAAAGATTACGTAAGTCAGGGTCCTAGCCAGACACATGCCTCTTCACTTTATGTGGGAAAGTGTTCAAGTTGTGAATTTGTGTAATTTTATAAACTTAGTATTTTGCGGCTAATTTCAGTGTAAACATTTGTGTGGTATCCACAACATATATGTAATCTTAAATAATTTGTGTAAGTTACCACTTATATTGATATTAATGTTCCATATGTATTGTTTGCAAAACAAACAGGTGTTAATGCGATATTGTACTATTGTATTGACATGTCAATAAAATGTCCATACAACTGTATTGCTTATACGATGAAATAATCGTTTGACAACACATTGTGTAATTAATAAGACGGTCATGCGCGAGTGATAAATGCAACAAAATATAAGAGTATAATGTTAGGATAGACTGCAGAGACACAAGAGACGTTGTTTCCAAACATATAATTCTAGCAATGTTCGTTGCTCTGTAACTTTGATCGTAACACATTTTCAAAGCTGGTCGATGTCACATGCAGAAGTCCATTACTTTTTTTATAAATACTTCGTCCAAACTTGGGGAACAAAGAATGTAGCTAATGCAGTAGGCTAAGCCTGAGTGGCGTGTCTACATACCATTCATCATTCATGGTGCTGGAATCGATCGATGTCTTCCTTTACAATTGGTATCTCGCTCCTTGGTTCCGGTTTTTCTGTGGCGTACGGTTCGAATATGAATGCGCAAGAACCCCTAGATGGTCAAACATCTTGTGCGCTTTCGTTGTCACTTCTTTCATCCGCAAATAAACAATAACCACTAGAGGAATGAAAGGAACTAGACTCGCAATCGCTGGACGCCATTGTGAAACCAGGTGTAAACGACATTGGCGACAGAACAGAAACGTGAAATAAAAATATATAAAAATGTAACTTCACGAAAAACAGCTAATGAGCAGATGGGCATTGCAGTAAATGAATACAAAAAGACGTATCCTGTCGAATATTGAATGTGAAATATGTAAAAAAAAATATGCCTTCAAGTTACGGTACTGACTTGGCGACATGCCAGTGTTAAGGCACCCGAGTCTATGCGAAGGGTTAAATTAAGCCAAACTATAAACACATTCAATATTTTTCCCGTTGTATTTTACAATTCTTATGTATAGATTAGTTTGGATATAGATATAGACATATATATTTTGCAAACAATGACTTTATATTCAACTCAAACCCCTGGCGACATCAGTGTGTCCCTTTACTGGTGATTGACCCTACAAATGTTTATTCTAGTACCAAGAACATTATATTATTACATAAACAGCAAATCCCTTACCTTTAATCCTTCACGCGTAATCTAGGTTAACAGGTTTACATGTCGTGATAGTTAACATGTCAGCCCTCAATCAACCGGAGACATAATCTTCCACCTTTAAAGCACATTCTGAGTAAATCACTAGCTCGATATTCTTGAATTTAGCTGCACATGGTTAGCTTTTTTTTTAGGTGCATAGTCACAAAAGCATTAAGGATTTTTTTACTTTTTGGAGTAATTTTGTAATGATGCGTAAGTTTTACTGTGTTAGTGGAAACTGGTACAGTTAACACGATACTAATGCGATGTTTAAATCATTCTGCTGCAGCATTTAATGCGTTTTTGTGGTTCATATGAAATGTACAATATCAACCGCCTTTCGCTGCAGCGGTGGCGCCAACGTAGCAGAACTCGGCGGCAAAGCTGGATCCTCAACAATGGCGTCAGTCATGAGGAAATGGAATAAGGGAGCTGGGAAACGACGTGATTCGGACGAGGAGGAGGAGAACGAGGCGTCGATCACAGAAATAAGCGTAGTCGACTCCTTATACGCCCAAGTAAAAGGATTGATGACAGCAGAAGATGATAAGCCAACTTCTGGGAAATGAGTTCGCGTGAAACTGTGGTGGTTTGTTGCAACCCGGATTACTGACGTATGGTGAGATTGGCTCGTTGAGATTCCTCGGTGGCGGTGCCTACCTTACCAAGCAAACTCATTAAATATTTGTAGAATGTTCTGTAAGACTTTTGCGGAGGCAGTTCAGAAAATGTTTTCTAGAATTGTTATACAACGTTCTGTGGAATTATCGTTGTGGCATTCTACAGTTTTCTGTAATAACATTCTACTATGCAGTGTAGAACTCTATAAAGTTATATATAAATCAATAGAAGATTGTTTATATGCCCTTAATAATTTAGTATATTTGTTTTTGGAATTTTAAATAACTATATAGATTTGTTTGCTAACGGCTACTGAGATTACGTTCGTCCGAGTATGCGCATTCTACGCATTGGTGGCAGTGTCGGTATCATTACGGTTGCTTGCCTCTATGTTGGGGTTCTAAACTAAGGCATTTCAGGCTTGTAAACACCCTCTTTTAATTTTTCGTAATTTATTTATGTGAGAACTCGGCTTTTGCATATCAATAAATTATGTTTCTTCGTGCTTGGTGGCTTTGCCTTGTGGGTTTTCTAGTGATTTTATATGTCTATTGTATAGTGTGGATTCCGAATGGAGTCGGCATAATCCATATGTCGCCTCATTGATGCTGTATAGAGTAACGTAAAGAAGATACAGTCCATAAGTTTAAATGTGTGTCTGATGAGGCCTAATATTTGAAATATTTTCTGCACCGTAGTGTCAATATACTGGCGAAATTTCATTTAGCGATTCAAATTTACTCCTATGTCTTGTTCTGTCTCTGTTGTGTCAAAGTATGTCACTACTTCGTCTTTGTTAGTCATGGTGTACGTACGTACGGTATTTTGGCTTGCCATATCTTAAATGTTTGCACTTCGTCGGATTAAAGTGTAGTTGTCATTTCTCTGACCATGCTGTTAGTTTATTGATGTCTTCTTGTAGTATTGTTTGTTCGTTCCACACCAAATATCTCTGCAAAAAATGTGTGTAATCAACAAAGATCTTAAGTGCACTGTCAATCCCTTCTGGCTGCCCTCCCAATGAAGGCTCCACTCGTTGTGGCGCTTCTCGTTGAAAGCCATAAGTTAATGTGTTGATAAGTCGACAACGGGGCACTGTATCGAACGTCTGTTCAAAGTCGAAATATCATTGTGTCGATACTTCAGCCAGAATCCAAAATATCAGTCCATCCTTGCGAGCAGTTGGAGAGCACATGATCTGCCTGATCTGAAACCATGCTGCTATTTTAAAGGTCGTGGACAGTCATGCGTGCTAATACGTGGTATCGAATACTACTTTCCCAAATATTGCATGCTCCACACGTCAAACTGATTAGCCGGTAGGTTGATGCTTTCTGTTAGGTTTTGTTGTAAAGGGCTATCACATTCCACTGATCTGGGAACGCTGCGTCCTTCATTGACGTGTTAAAATCTCGTTGAAAGCCATAAGTTAATGTGTTGATAAGTCGACAACGGGGCATTGTATCGAACGTCTGTGCAAAGTCGAAATATCATTGTGTCGATACTTCAGCCAGAATCCAAAATATCAGTCTATCCTTGCGAGCAGTTGGAGAGCACATGGTCTGCCTGATCTGAAACCATGCTGCTTTGTTTAAAGGTCGTGGACAGTCTTGCGTATTAATACGTAGTATCGAATACTACTTTCCCAAATATTGCATGCTACACACGTCAAACTGATTTGCCGGTAGTATGATGCTTTCTGTTAGGTTTTGTTGTAAAGGGCTGTCACATTCCACAGATCTGGGCTGCGTCCTTCATTGACGTGTTAAATAAAACAAGGAGAGGCTCAACCAGCTCATTTACCGACATGCTGTCATCATCAACTGATAAAGTTTATCGTTGTTTTCAATGTCACTACTAGTACTGCGGTATATCCACCTATTATAGTAGCTTGTCTTGGCTTTTCCGGTTGATGGTACACTAAGCAGACTCACTGAGCATATCTTTGCTAAAGATACTCTTCTGGGGTATATGATGTGT
>SDWI01003195.1:5461-16224 GCA_009193005.1 Lamellibrachia luymesi
ATATATATATATATATATACCTGGACACTTAGTCGATTTGGTGACTTTCAGATATTGTTTTCATATGTCAATACAATGTAATAGACATATTGAAGTTATTACAAAAGATACGGGACAGCTTAAGATGGCTATTGGCTCCTGAGGGAGGTGTTTGAAGGTGCATGTGCGATTCTCATGATACCATGCGAAGCACGCATACTGTCCATTTTTGCAACATCTCATGTCGCTATAATATTAATCATTAAGTGTTTTTGGTAGTTCTCTTATGCATAAGACATGTTAGCGCTCATGTGAAATGTCAATGCACAATTTGTCAACGCAGGGTTTAATTGTTGTCTTTTATTTGATACTGATCATTACTATTTGCAGTTCTTGCACATCATATATCGTATCATGTCAACTGTCATAACTTGTACTTATGTGGTCTATAAAACAGTGTTGTTATTTTTCATTAAATAGAAGGTGGCTTTGCAATGGTACAGAATTAGTTTGCGTGTGATCATTTCTTGTATGCAAAATGAGCGCTTAGAAAATGTGTCTCGCCTGTATCACTTATATTTTGTAATGGCGTGCCTATCGAAAGAATGAATATTGGAGAACATGTTATATCTGATTTGACAGGGACCACGTAGACAAACATATATAATAACATATTTTGATTTAAAATAATATTTTATTTATTTTCTGTCATAACCATAAATAAGAAATTAACACAATACTTTCTTATTAGTCCTATTTGCATATCAAAAGTAGCTTTACGTGTACAGTAAGTCGTGCGTGTAGTTGCAACAACGCCACAAAACAACCATTTTGAAATAATTCTTGTCATTACAATTACGAAAAAACATATGCGTTTCGTCTGGTATGATGCATTCGCTCGGTATCACATTTTACAAAGGATTTAAACCTGACATAATGCATAAATACACTGTTCTCGAAACATGACGTATTCTCACATGTCATATATTAACATTTAACTATAATTAGCTCTTAACTAAGCACAGTATAACCCATGACTACCACTGCATGTGTGCAAACACGTCTAACAAATGAAAGAATATATCATCGGATGTGGTCAGTATATCACCTAACAATGTAACTAACTCATAATTAACCATTTAATGATAAATCCATGCCATTCATATCATTTTGACACAAAAAAATTAAATTTAAGACAACTGGCGGCAATGGAAGAAGGAAATGGGATAAGCGTTATGCTCGTACGCCTCCCACATCGTGTTTCTGTCGCTGGGAGAATGTCGTACACGCTGCCGACAGGGGTTGGTCGTGTTATTTGGCATAATATGTCCTCAAACACGATATCCATTTGAACTTGCCTCGCGCTGGTGCACATGGGAGACCAACACTTCTCTCTCATGTGTAGGTGCTTCAATTACCTTCCCGACGTACCACTTGTGATCACACATGGGAGACCAACACTTCTCTCTCATGTGTAGGTGTTTCAATTACCTTCCCGACGTACCACTTGTGATCAAACATGGGAGACAAACACTTCTCTCTCATGTGTAGGTGCTTCAATTACCTTCCCGACGTACCACTTGTGATCAAACATGGGAGACCAACACTTCTCTCATGTGTAGGTGCTTCAATTACTTTCCCGACGTACCACTTGTGATCACACATGGGAGACCAACACTTCTCTCTCGTGTGTAGGTGCTTCAATTACCTTCCCGACGTACCACTTGTGATCACACATGGGAGAACAACACTTTTCTCTCATGTGTAGGTGCTTCAATTACCTTCCCGACGTACCACTTGTGATCACACACGGGAGACCAACACTTCTCTCTCATGTGTAGGTGCTTCAATTACCTTCCCGACGTACCACTTGTGATCACACATAGGAGACCAACGCTTCTCTCTCGTGTGTAGGTGCTTCAATTACCTTCCCGACGTACCAGTTGTGATCACACATGGGAGACCAACGCTTCTCTCTCGTGTGTAGGTGCTTCAATTACCTTCCCGATGTACCACTTGTGATCACACACGGGAGACCAACACTTCTCTCTCATGTGTAGGTGCTTCAATTACCTTCCCGACGTACCACTTGTGATCACACATGGGAGACCAACACTTATCTCTCGTGTGTAGGTGCTTCAATTACCTTCCCGACGTACCACTTGTGATCACACACGGGAGACCAACACTTCTCTCTCGTGCGTAGGTGCTTCAATTACCTTCCCGACGTACCACTTGTGATCACACATGGGAGACCAACACTTCTCTCTCATGTATAGGTGCTTCAATTACCTTCCCGACGTACCACTTGTGATCACACATGGGAGACCAACACTTCTCTCTCATGCGTAGGTGCTTCAATTACCTTCCCGACGTACCACTTGTGATCACACATGGCAGCAATGAAGTTAACTTCTCTAAGACCCATCATCATGGCTTCGCCATTGGTGATCTTCGTCGACATCACCTGTTGTGACATCAGCCGTGGTTGCGTCGTCGGTTGAGGTCGTGTCACCAGCTATGGTCGTGTCACCAGTGATGGTCGTGTCATCAGTAGTGGTCGTGTCATCAGTAGTTGTCGTGTCATCAGTGGTGGTCGTGTCATCAGTGGTGGTCGTGTCATTAGTGACGGCCGTGTCATCAGTAGTGGTCGTGTCACCAGTGGTGGTCGTGTCATCAGTGGTGGTCGTGTCATCAGTGGTGGTCGTGGCATCAGCGAAGGCTTTATCATCAATGGTGGTCGTGTCATCAGTGGCTGCACGAACGTTGCACAGTTTGAGGTATGTTGCTGTCCAGCCCTGTTTGCCGGAACTTAATGTTAGAGTAGCAACATTCAGAGAAGCAAGATGCTTCTCTCATGTAGATATGGCCTCAACTTGGGACCATAGCGTGAATGGTCATATAATGGACGTGAATGGATTCTGGAAGGATGGCCTTCAGCGGCGGTTGAAGCGTCTGCAGGAATGCCGTGGTCGTCGCCATTGTGTGTCCCTTTTGCTATGTGATGTCAACTATGCTCTGATGTTGAAGGACTCCGTTCCCATCCCTGTAATGTGTAATCATGGGCTGAATGATAACCTGGTGTTTGCCGTAATAGACGGAGCTCACTTCATTGACATAACAACATGCATAATTATCTGCATGGTTCGCAAGCTGGCAAGTGAATTCCTGGGAGAACACATCCTTCGAAGAGATCACCTCGATAAGCTTCACTTTCTTGATGGTTTATCCATTGTGCTGCACTTAAGTTTTCACCCGTTGTCGAAAGGTGGTGTTAACGTCTGGTAATTCCTGAACGACACGGTATACATCTCCATCGCTCATAGCCAGCACAATGTCACGTGATGTGGGTAATGATTTGATCACCATAAGGCGCAGAGCCATATTCGCGTGCCTTTGGCAGAGGCATTGCCTCTGTTGAGTCAACTGGGTCAGTTTCACCTGCAATGGGCAATTCTTGTAGAACTGCGCTTTGCTGGTTGAACTTGCCGGATTTTGCAGCATGTACTTTTCGTAAAGAGTGTCCCTGGTGTCAGTCAGGCCGTAGGGCTTTTTGCTCATGATTCATTGTCGTTGTATAGAACAAAAATGATTTGACGCGGTGCGCGTGTGACATCAAGCCCTGTTGTTTCAGTAGAGTCAGCGCCTCCTTCACTGGCGGTGCCGCGTTGTCTCGTGCAGTGGTAGATGACTCTCGTGGCAGCCTGGCTTACAGGCGGCTGTTCTCGTTGACCATTGCTTGGAGTTTCCGCTTAAGTTTCCTGAATTTGCTTAATAGTGTTGGCATGGCGACGATGATTCTGTAAATATAAATACATTAATCAATTAAGTAACATACAACGCAAGACAGAAAGTATTTACTTTTAAAATATATTACATTATATGTAACTTCCTTTTTTACTTTAAATATATACTGTTATAAGTACCTTTCTTCCTAACGTTAAAAGTAGATAGCGCTATAAATGTCTCTCGTTAGGCTGCAGGCCCAAATTAACAGTTCGCCTGCGTCGTAGACTAAACGACACAAGGAGCTCGTCAGTCCGTTTGCTACGCAATAAAAAGTGTTGCCGAAACATTTACAGACATATTCTACGTGTTGCCGAGTCTTTCCATTCTGAGTGCAGCTCGTTGAGTGTTACAAACTATACAATTCATCATGCATTCATGGTTCATGGAGTTTCGCATAAATTCAGCAAAAANAACAACATGCATAGTTCTCTGCATAGTCCATTTGAATTGTGCATTCTTGTAGGAGCTTCACGACCGTGCGGAGCCTACGTATCTCTGCATATTGTGCGTGAACACGCCTTGAGTGTTCACGAAGGTTCGCGACGTCGCCAGTGAACTCCCGGGAGAACACATCTTCCGATGAGATCTCTTCGATGAACTTCACTTTCTTGATGGTTTCTCCACTGAACCCGTCAGTTCTCATCCATTGTCGAAAGGTGGTGTCAACGTCTGGTAATTCCTGGACGACACGGTATACTTCTCCATCGCTCATAGCACAGTGTCACGTGATTTGGGTAATGATTTGATCACCATAAGGCGCAAAGCCATATTCGCGTGCCTTTGACAGAGGCATTGCCTCTGTTGAGTCAACTGGGTCAGTGTCACCTGCAAAGGGACAATTCTTGTAGAACTGCGCCTTGCTAGTTGAACTTGCCGGATTTTGCAGCATGTACTTTTCGTAAAGAGTGTCCAGGGTGGAGGCCCAAATTAACAGTTCGCCTGCGCCGTAGACTCAAAGACACAAGGGGCTCGTCAGTCCGTTTGCTACGCAACAAACGTGTTGCCGAAACATTTACAGACATATTCTATGTTTTGCCGAGTCTTTCCATTCTGAGTGCAGCTCGCTGAATGTTGCAAACGATACAATTCAGCATACATTCATGGAGTTTCGCATAAATTCAGCACAAATGCAATGAATTTCGCGTTGTACTAATTGTTGAAATGTTGTACAGTACTGTTTGCAACTAATACTACATTAAATGCTAACTTGCATATAATTATATACAAATAAATTATAAATAAAATGCAGAGTTTCACCTTTCCTGGCTCGACAAAGGCGTTTGTCTAACGCCTTCCGCTGATTATATGTCTTCCTTTCTTCTTCAGACATATTGGCCTTTGTCTTACGATACCACTGTATTTAAATAAAGCGCATAAAAAGATTGGGTATAACATTTATGTTTTAATGTTTAGTGTTAACCAGAAGAAATAAATGAGAGAAATGTGTTATCGCCGTGAATGAATTAAAATCTCTGAAATTATTAAACAGGAAAAACAATATTATGTCGGGCAATACAATTAGGGGAAAATACTTCAAACACGTCACCTTCCTTCTTTCCGTCTCTCCATTTTGTCAAGAGGGATTGTTCTCCTTCTGAGCTATACGCCATGTTTTCCTGCTGCGTCCTTCTTTCGTTTGGCTTCGACTTTCAGTCGTCTTTTAGGCGGCATTATTAAAACTACAAAGCGTGAATACCTTGTTTGAGAAATAAGTGATACCCCGCCAAATGCACCGATACTGGTGGAAGAGAGCGTGTGTACAACACATACTGCTATTATTCTGCACGCAATGGTGACAATCAATGAGAAGGAAAGTGCATTATGTTTACGATGTAAAACACGTTAATATCTATCATGTACCCGACAACAATATCGTAATAGCTGAGCCCCACTATTGTATTAAATATCAAGCAGCAGTGATGTAACATTATACATGATGACTTTAGTCGTTTCCAAATATAGTGTAGTACTATTCTAAGGCTAGCGTAACGAACGTAATACATGGACATGCGCTATATTATCACCCAAGTGTAGTACTATTATAAGGCTAGCGTAACGAACGTAATACATGGACATGCGCTATTTATCACCAACATGCGCTATATTATCACCCAAGTGTAGTACTATTCTAAGGCTAGCGTCACGAACGTAATACGTGGACATGGGTTATATTATCACCCAAGCGAAGCATAAATATGTAACGTCAATTTCCACAACAAATCCATCGCAATATACTGAAATTAATCTCCCTATGATATCTACAATACATTATGAGTATACTCTCTCAACATTTGTTCACGAAAGATGTTTAAAAAAAGCAACAGTTACCTTTCAATCCTTCGTTGTCACAGGTTTAACGGCGCCATGCATCTTCGAGCTGGTAGGAAGTTCAGGACGTTACTGCTCGGTGGCATTAAGGAGGTGTTTCGTCACAAAAACTTTGTTTATCGTATTTGCGTGGTATCGTAACATGACATAAATCGATATAAGTCATCCAGGATTGAAGTTGGAAGCAAATTTATTGTGTTCTCGGGTATAACGAAACGAAATAATACCAATGTGTCCAGGTTTTGTGAGAATCGAACATATATATATATATCACTTCACTTTGTGCCGTCGAGTCGTGTCCGACCCCTGGCGACAGCCGCGGTAGCTCCTCTCCATTCCACTCGCTCTCTGGCGTCCCGTCTCATAATGTTAATAGAGGGGCCCTTTACGTCTTTGATAATGTCTAGCCATTTTGTTCTTGGTCTATATNTGGCTTTAAGAATGTGTTTCGTGACAAAAACTTTGTTTTCGCGCGGTATCGTATTTGCGTGGTATCGTAACAAAACCTAAATCGATATAAGTCATCCAGGATTGAAGATGGAAGCAAATGTATTGTGTTCTCGGGTCTAACGAAACGAAATAATACCAATGTGTCCAGGTTTCGTGAGAATCGACCATATATATATATATATATATATATATATATATATATATATATATATATATATATATATATATATATATATATATACATATTTGATTCCCGTATATCATAAGATCTTACTTAATAATATACGGAAAGAACATAGATCACTACAGGATGTGAATAGACTGTGAGTATATTAAAGGTAAATGCATGCTGATATTGCTCGGTATCCAATCCTTGCGACTGTTCAAAGCGCGTTACTATTCATACCCTGGCAGACCTGGTTATTCCAATGCCATCTTGACTCCTCTGGGACGTTTTCAGCTACACTGCAATTACTGTGTGAAGAATGTTCGTTCACATATCCACCATTGTCTATTGCCAGGTGCTCGTTTATACAGCTGAATGAACTGAAGCAACGCGGGATGCACGAAATNTATATATATATATATTTGATCACCGTAAAGTCATAATATCTTACTTAATAATATATGGACAGACCATAGATGACTACAGGATGTGAATAGACAGTGAGTGTATTACAGGTAAAGACGTGTTCTTATATTTGCTCGGTGTCCAATCCTTTGGACTGTTCAAAGCGCATTACTATTCATTCCCTGGCAGACCTGGTTATTCCAACTCCATCTTGACTCCTCTGGGACGTTTTCAGCCACACTGCAATTACTGTGTGAAGAATGTTCGTTCACATATCCACCATTGTCTATTGCCAGGTGCCCGTTTATACAGCTGAATGAACTGAAGCAACGTGGGATGCACGAAATTGCCAAAGCTTTCAAACTGCAGCAAGATAATTCGGGTTAGTCCGATATTCTAACCACAACACCACCTCGCCCCACTTGCCATATTAGCTCAGATGTTCTCAAACACGGGGCCGGTGATTCCTACGTCATGTATTCTGTGTGTCTTGTCACCAGAGTAAATGCAGGTGTGTTTTTACCTTGCTATTCTATCGTGTTACTGGTAGTGTCTCACCCGCTTCAGGCCTGGACGCTACAAATATCTGATGCATTAGTACGGGTATAACCAAGATGTCCACTGAACGTGCCTGTGGAGAGGATCCCCAAGCGACTCAACATTAGTACGGGTATAACCAAGATGTTAACTGAACGTGACTGTGGAGAGGATCCCCAAGCGACCCAACATCTACTAGATTGCCGTCTTCTACCAGAGCTTTGCAGCCCAGGCGGCTTGGCCTGTGTGCTGCCAGGCGGGGGAAGTATACAACTCCAGTGCCAGGGCATGTGTGCTGCCAGGCGGGGGAAAGTATACAACTCCAGTGCCAGGGCCTGTGTGCTGTCAGGTGGGGAAAAGTATACAACTCCAGTGCCAGGGCCTGTGTGCTGCCAGGCGGGGGAGAGTATACAACTCCAGTGCCAGGGCCTGTGTGCTGCCAGGCGGGGNAAAAAAAAGTTACCTTTTAATCCTTCGTTGTCACAGGTTTAACGGTCCTGTTTGCTGCCAGGCGGGGAAAGTATTCAACTCCAGTGCCAGGGCCTGTGTGCTGCCTGGCGGGGGAAAGTATACAACTCCAGTGCCAGGGCCTGTGTGCTGTCAGGCGAGGGAAAGTATACAACTCCAGTGCCAGGGCCTGTGTGCTGTCAGGCGGGGAAAGTATACAACTCCAGTGCTGGGGCCTGTGTGCTGCTAGGCGGGGGAAAGTATACAACTCCAGTGCCAGGTCCTGTGTGCTGCCAGGCGGGGAAAGTATACAACTCCAGTGCTGTCGAATCTCGCCGTCAGCGACATGATACTCGCCGCATTCGTTCTACCGCAGCAGGTCCACGACGTCTCTCACACGGATGAATATTTCGAACGTAAATCGTATCGCCGGCGCTGGTGCTAAGTCAAAGTTGTCCCCAAGCAAAGCACCTAAACGGCCGTGACAGAAACAGTTATGCAGGTAAATGCCTCCACTTCGAAACAGCGCGCGTATTAATCCCTATACATTTTCTTAATTCAAGCCATCATCATATTCTCAACTAGTTACCCACCTAGCTGGTTACGTAAAGGCGGCTGTGAACACCCTTTGGTATAGCATATGACCGCGTGATGTGTATGTTTGACATAATACTAACCTTGACGGCAGTAGTTATACCCAAAACAATCATATTCTTTGGATATCACAGGACAAAGCGACGCGCCAATGAATGATGTAGACTGATTTAACGTCTTATGCTGTGCATAATATTTAATAGGCGGTCAAAATAGAATCAGCCTTAAAGGGAATGCGTTATGCTGGTGCTCGTCCATAAAGCTCTTGGCCTAAATACTCGCTCACGCGTATGGATACACCAACCACGTGACCGAGAGCCAGCCTCTCTCGATTTCCAAGTTAGCTTGTGTCGTTGTGAGACCTTTGCGCTGCAAATATTTCCGAATTTCTATTGTTACTGATTAATCGTTATCGCTGAATTTGTTGATTTTATTGCAAGATCAGTTTTGTTGTTCGGTTTATTCCGTTCCGTTTGAAAAATCCCACCCTCCCTCCCTAATATTGTGTTAACAGTTGTTACCCAGTTGTTATCTAATAAATCAAGTTGTGCATTATGTATGGATACACTGTGAAACACTGAAGACAGAGAGGTAGTTCACAAAGTTTTTGAATTTTTTGACGTTTTTCCCTGTTACAGTTTGGTACACGAGGTTTTGCATTAACGTTTTCCCTCCACTAAGTTTTCAGTAGTGTACACGGGGTTTTTAGTAGTGCGGGTACTTTTTACGAGTACATTTGTGAGGCTGTTTGGCCCTACCTCTCAGTCTGATGTGTTAGTAGTTATTGGTTGACTAATGTCTAGATATGTAACACCTTTATACATTGTGTGTTGTGTTACCATCATTTTCATTATGAGTTGTTCACGAATGTTGGGTGGTTAGCCCACTTTTTTCATTTATCATGTTTAGCTGGGGGATCGAGTACCTCAGCCTTTCTGTTTGTACATGTATGTGTATGGTTAATTCACGGCGGAGTGACCCCCACCGATACCATGTGAATTGTATATAAGTCAGTAGTGGTACAGATAGTACTGGTAGTGGGTAGCTGATAGGCATGATTTACTAATTATGTGTAAACACCTTTTGGGGGCCGGCATGCTTGCTGAGATTATTGGATGTATCTTATTTTGATGGTGTATGCTTGCCTAATTTCATGCTCCTTAATTAATAAATCTAAATGTCATTCTTTGGCCTATTTCAATCTACGCTGGACTTGTGTTGTTATTTTGCATAAAGCTCTTTTTTCAGCATTAAATTCATTAAATGCTAAATATTAATTAATAATAACCTTCATTAATATACTGCCGTATATCCAGAAAAAAATATGTTCAGAGGCGCTTAAAATGCAACATTGACAACAATTATTAATATAAGAAAATAAAACAAATCAATACAAAGGTAATGCTTACATAACAGGTAAGAGTCAGAGTGTAAAGTATAGTATACCCAAGTTACATATAATAAAAATAAAAAAGTTACATACCAGTGAGAAAAAAAAATGTTTTAGTAGGAAACAGTTCGAGTGAACATGTGACACGAATATAATCCGGTAAGTCTTTCTATAGCCGCGGTACCGTCATGGAGAAAGCACGTCGACCGTACGTTGGCCAGAGCGGGCATTTGCTCCGTCCTGTGATCTTATGTCCTATACAGATATGGTCGGTCTGGTTCTCCGTTCTATTTTCTGATGACATGTGCGGACATTACGCTGCGGACACTACGCTGTCTCCAGTGATAAGTCTATTGAATGCGCACATGTCTGTAAATATCTCACCGTTCTGGTTCATCTTGCTGAGGCTGTCTTTACCCATCACCTCTTTATTCTCTGTTGTTAGTTCTGATTTGGCATTGAAATCTACCATTAGTTTTGTCAAGTATTTCTACTGTAATTTGATTATCTGCAAACTGTTATATACGTATTCCATATAGTTCCCCCTCATTGTCGTTTCGTAACACTGATGTGATTGATTGATTGATCTTTTCGTCTTAGTCTTGAACTAGACTTATAATTTATGACTCTTACCTCTGCTGTCTCCCGTGTGATGAGGGCGACCTAGCCCTCTTATAC
>SDWI01003196.1:0-10078 GCA_009193005.1 Lamellibrachia luymesi
TTCCTCCCTCCCTTCCTTCCTTCCTTCCTTCCTTCCTTCCTCCCTTCCTTCATTCCTCCCTTCCTTCCTTCCTTCCTTCATTCCTCCATCCCTTCCTTCCTACCTCCCTCCCTTCCTTCCTTCTGCATTTTGGCCATAGGTAGGACACACTTCCTCACAAGTTTATCAGTTCTAGGCTGGTCGAGTATTTGCTATTACTTACATTTAACAAAGGTAAAGTAGTTTGATAAAATATTCATTTTGAAATTAATCTGATCAGATACACAAGTTCCACTTCTTGATGTTGTACAGTCACGAATGATAGTTGTACAATTTATCAATGTCAGTCTTTGTAACACTGGTGCTGCACAGATACTATGATTGTCTACATAATTAAAATTAATTAATTAAATGTCCATATTTTTAATTTATGCAAAGAGCAACTAAGCTGTTTCTATAACTGAGATATCTTAGTTATGAAAATCGCCTGATGGAGTGGGGTTTTACAAAAATGATGAGGAGATTAAAGTGCCTACGACTCGGTTACTGCAAATAAGTTCTAATTCTTTTTGAAAAGCAACTTTTAGCCAGATAAAATACCTTCACAGTAATACTGTCCACGAATTTACACACACAGCCAATATATTTGTCACTAAATGTGAAGGTGGAGTTGGATAGGATATATGCTTTAAAAGAATGAAGACAGTCACTGCTTGACGGCCTTAACACGGACACCACAAAAATAGAAAGTGGATTGCCCAAAGACAATCTGGCAAACAAATTTTAAAAAGAAAGACAAGAACTGAGGTTGAAGATATGGACTGAATCTAAACAGGTGGCTTAAGATAGCAAACTGGAGCAAGAGCACTGCAGACTTATGTGCCATGAGGCCTGACAAGAATAGGCAGTTAGGTAACGTAAATGTGATAATTTGCAACGTTCTCACAGCTGGTTAGTCTAATCCAGCCACATTGTGGCCAAGGATGGCATGAGCCCCAATAGTGGCAGTATATTTGAAGGTGTGGTGTAGTATGATGATGTCATTAAATGGTTATGTGGTTGCAGTATATTTGATGGTGTGGTGTAGTATGATGATGTCATTAAATGGTTATGTGGTTGCAGTATATTTGAAGGTGTGGTGTAGTATGATGATGTCATTAAATGGTTATGTGGTTGCAGTATATTTGATGGTGTGGTGTAGTATGATGATGTCATTAAATGGGTAGTTGGTGGCGGTCTACTTGATGGTGTGGTGTAGTATGATGATGTCATTAAATGGTTATGTGGTTGCAGTATATTTGATGGTGAGGTGTAGTATGATGATGTCATTAAATGGTTATGTGGTTGCAGTATATTTTATGGTGTGGTGTAGTATGATGAT
This sequence comes from Lamellibrachia luymesi, assembly GCA_009193005.1. NCBI lineage: Eukaryota > Metazoa > Annelida > Polychaeta > Sabellida > Siboglinidae > Lamellibrachia > Lamellibrachia luymesi. The sequence continues at coordinate 1,361 of SDWI01003196.1, forward strand.
GTCATTAAATGGTTATGTTGTTGCAGTATATTTGATGGTGTGGTGTAGTATTATGATGTCATTAAATGGGTAGTTGGTGGTGGTCTACTTGATGGTGTGGTGTAGTATGATGATGTCATTAAATGATTATGTTGTTGCAGTATATTTGATGGTGAAGTGTAGTATGATGATGTCATTAAATGGTTATGTGGTTGCAGTATATTTGATGGTGTGGTGTAGTATGATGATGTCATTAAATGGTTATGTGGTTGCAGTATATTTGATGGTGTGGTGTAGTATGATGATGTCATTAAATGGTTATGTGTTTGCAGTATATTTGATGGTGTGGTGTAGTATTATGATGTCATTAAATGGGTAGTTGGTGGTGATCTACTTGATGGTATGGTGTAGTATGATGATGTCATTAAATGATTATGTTGTTGCAGTATATTTGATGGTGTGGTGTAGTATGGTGATGTCATTAAATGGGTATGTGGTTGCAGTATATTTGATAGTGTGGTGTAACATAATGTGTCATTTAAGATTTCATAATTGTCGCCATCATTATCCCTTTCCCAAAGTTCTGGAAATTCTTTCTGTTGATCACCCGCTATGGTTTCAAGGTCTAGCCCATTATGGATTAGTAGGAGAAAGTCTGTTATGTCATCATTGTCCATAATAGAGTCTGACTCTGAGTCAAACTTCCTTCCTGTCAATTATACCAATTTATACAGGTGTATGGAAATATTAGTTTGCCATGATTTCAGTTGAATGTCATGTCTTAGTTATTACAACCATCTCTTATTCTGGTAACTATTGCCTTTTATAAGTTTGTTCTTTTCTCCAACTTCAGATTCTGGCACTGCAAAGAAACACCTGTGGTTTGGCTGGGACTTTGACCTTGCTGCTAACTTCCGCACTGACATTGCCGATGCAATGAAGACACAACTTCGCCAGAAGTTTATGACTTGGAGTAGAAAGCTGAACGGGCAACAGTCTGGCCAACCTTTCTGTGTGAATGATGACTGCTCAGACATGATCATCACAGTGAAAAACATCAATAAAGATTACCGCATAAAGATCGACATCGATAGAGTGGCGTAAGACTTGGCTGTGTTTCCATAAATCGATATTACTATTTTGGAGATTCTAAAATGTTGCTTATTATGGTTTTATGTTCAATATTGTTGTAATATTTGTTGTTTTTGCAGAGAGAAGGTTGGAAATGACTGGCCGGTTATGGAAGCAGTTACACAAGAAGCGCTGCTTAACCATGGATTTGACTTACACCCGGTAAGTTCTTTATGAACTGTATCTTACATGCAAACATTTTGTCAATACAATTCAATAGTGTTCAACAATTAGCAAGAGTGAGAAAAAATGGATAAACATGCATTTGTGGAGACCAATACTCGAAAAATCCAGTTACAATTTTCACCTGTATCCTGTTATTTTTATTATGTAGAACATATCTCGTTACAGATAATGTGAATGACTGCGCTTAAAGAAGTTGGACATCTGAAGAATAGGAGGGTGGGGTCAGACCTAGGGAAACTCAGTTACGATGACCATGGAATGGAACAATTGACAAAGAGTTTTATTTACTAGGATAATCTGTAGTCGGTGTGAAATAAGTTTACCTAAAATAAATATTAACACAGTGAGGTATGTATGTAACCAAGCCATTGGTATCATGACCCAGTCACGCACCAGGTGGGGTATGCCTCTTCAATGACAAAATGGCTCCAGAGCCTCACGTCCCACAAACTAATGTTCTATATATCAAATTAAAGTTCAGATTATATTATAATGTTTAATGCATGTCGATAGTGGAATGCAAACAGCTTCTTGAAATGTTGTGAAATGGCAAGGGAAAGAATTGTCTTGTTCTCATCATCATAATAATTATTGTCTACTACTTCCTAAAAAACATCACTTATTATTGGAATCAGAAACAATTTGAAATAATTCCAAACCTTGCGTACTTTAAAGCCAGTATTCTTCGTCCGATTTCTGGGTTACCACTCGGCCATGCTGCACTATAGTGAATGCCAATTTCAGTGACAAACTGGAGTTGGATATCAACATTCCTCATAGAAATGTTATACACCACATTATAGGTAATACATTATTCGGAAAAATTACATTTGTAAAAAAATACTTGTGTAATGGCTTCTAAAACAATTATATTATTAAACTGAATCGTACAAATAATGAATTATGTGGCGTAATTCCCATTGTTCCTACACATTATGAGAGCATTTCATATAATTACCTTATCATTAGTGCAGAAAATGCGCTTGGTATGTGGACAAAATGGTGTAAACTTGTGTGCTGCACAGTCGTTGCAATGTTGTCCAAAATGGCCGATTTCAATAACCTAGATTTTCTATTGCCCCGCTAAGATTGAACCCTGAGAATGAGTCCAACATACGGCCTCCTCCTCTTTAGCATGTACACATGCCCAGAAGCAGTTGAGTTAAATTTACCTTGCGGTGTGGGCAGCCAGTGCCTGGCCAATCATAATAACAGCTTAAACAACCCACAGGTTATGCCGCCTGTTTTTCATGTTTCTATTTTGTTCAGTATATATTAAGTTTCTCGTGTCAACAAAAGCTACTCATTGTATCATCAATAGCTACTCAGTGTATCATCAGTGTCAACAAAGCCTACAAGATGCTCAGCCACCAGTTTGTAATGTCACATCCCAATCTTGTGTTTACACTTGATGTAACTTTTCCCATCATTCTGTTCAGGCAATGACTGGTGCAAAAGACATTGACCTGTTGTCATTCTGGATTGAAGAAGAAGTGTCGTGTGATGTCAACTATCAGGCAGTTGGTGACGCTTGTGGTATGTGATGTCAACTATCATGCAGTTGGTGACACTTGTGGTATGTGGTGTCAACTATCACACAGTTGGTTACACTTGTGGTATGCGATGTCAACTATCAAACAGTTGGTGACGCTTGTGGTATGTGATGTCTACTATCAGACAGTTGGTGACACTTGTGGTATGTGATGTCAACTATCAGACAGTTGGTGACACTTGTGGCATGTGATGTATACTATCAGACAGTTGGTGACACTTGTGGTATGTGTTGTCTACTATCAGACAGTTGGTGACACTTGTGGTATGTGATGTCAACTATCAGACAGTTGGTGACACTTGTGGTATGTGATGTCTACTATCAGACAGTTGGTGACACTTGTGGTATGTGATGTCTACTATCAGACATTTGGTGACACTTGTGGTATGTGATGTCAACTATCAGACAGTTGGTGACATTTGTGGTATGTGATGTCAACTATCAGGCAGTTGGTGACACTTGTGGTATGTGATGTCAACTATCAGACAGTTGGTGACACTTACGGTATGCGATGTCAACTATCAGACAATTAGTGACACTTGTGGTGCGTGATCTCAACTGTCAGGCAGTTGGTGACACTTGTAGTATGTGACATCAACTATCAGACAGTTGGTGACACTCCTGGTTTGTAGTATCACTGAGTAATGTATGGATACTTTATGCTAATCCATGACAGACAATAATCCACAATATCTTTTTATATTTGTTTACAGAAATGTTGTTTTGTGGAGATCATGCGCTAATGTATTAAATAACTGGGAACAGCATTTTATCTGTGAGATATGTCATGGAGCCTAGTGAGTTCTACTTACTTTTTTATCTTTGAACTAATATCTCAAGTTTCTTGAAGCTTATTTGTTACTTTTTCCATTTGTACACTTTTTAAGCAAACAATAATTTTTACAATGAAAGTTGACACTGTATTCTGTTACATTCATATGGAAGATAAGTTAGTTACCTGTCAGAATACTGGTTGTGCTCTATGGACCTTTCGGGACTTTCATTGTCCCTTCATTAGCGTTAGAATGCACTGTTGTCCAGTGTTATGTGACATGGATGTTGACTGTAACATAACAGTAGTTCCACCAAAATCACAGGAATCTAAGACAACCAGTGCAGACCAGAAGATGAAAACCAGAAAGAGACCAAACATCCCTCTACCACAGACATGTCTGACCTGTCGGAGAAACTGACCACCATCTTCCAACAACACAGAGTGGGAACATACTACAAACCATACAACACTATAAGATCCATGGTTGTACAACTCAAGGACAAAACCCAAAAAACGTGAGGTGATATATGAGGTAAAGTACGTGTCCCGAATGTCAACAAACTTATGTGGACAAAACCAGAAGATCACTAGGGTCAAGACTCAAAGAACACACAGACATCAAAGCCCCCCTCATGGCTTTCAGGGAACATCAGGTCAATTAGGGTCATGACCTCATGGCCAGAGATGCGACAGTGATAGCAAGAGAGGACAATTTCTGGCAAAGAAAGGTAAACGAGGCTATAAAAATTTGGGGAGAGGCATCGAGACAATGGCTACAACATTCCCAGGATCTGCAGTCATGTGACAATCAACATCCATGTCACATGACACCGGACAACAGGGCATTCTAATGCTGATGAAGGGACCACAAAGGTCCGTAGAACACAACCAGTATTCTGACAGGTAGCTAAGTTATTTTCAAATAATTCTCACAATGTTTATATTTACTTATGACATTTTTCAGTAAATTGCACAACTGGGACAGAGTACAAAAGTGCCACCAAGACTTGTGACGACTGTCCCGTTGGCTCCTACAGAGGCCCGAGTGACGCAGTCTGTGTGGCCTGTGAGCCTGGAAACACGACAGAGACGGCTGGCTCCACCAGTCACGATGACTGCATAGGTAAGACAGCACTGTCACTGCACTATCACAGCACTGGTCATTCCATATTCAAGGAACCCCAAGGGAAGATTTGACACTGTTTTAGCCTTGGTGTCATTCCCATAAATAAATGCCCCCTTTTGTCACCCTTTGGGGGTTGCTGGCAGAGGGAAGGTCCCACCTAAAATTGCTGGCATTGGTCATTCCATACACCACGTGATCATTTGACACTCTCTTTTTTTAGCCTTGGCACCATTCTCATAAATAAATGTACTTTTGTAACCCGTTCGACATGTGCTCTAACCATGTACAAGCTAAATAATGAGTCAAGCATGCTGCAGTTATTGCATATTTCAAACTACTTTAACTCAGAAATGTGATTCACTAGAACCTCCACATTTTTATAAGGAATAGTGTGTGTGCAGTGTGCTCTAAGCATGAGAGATCTGCACTCTAACCATGCACAAGCTAAAGTATGGGAGACGTGCTCCAACCATATACAGCTAAAGATTTAGAGAACTGTGCTCTAACCTTGTACAAGCTAAAGTATGGGAGATGCACTCCAACCATATACAAGCTACTTTGCGCTAACCTTGTACAAGCTAAAGTATAGAACACGTGCTCCAACCATATACAGCTAAAGATTTAGAGAACTGTGCGCTAACCATGCACAAGCTAAAGTATAGAACACGTGCTCCAACCATATACAGCTAAAGATTTAGAGAACTGTGCTCTAACCATGCACAAGCTAAAGTAAGGGAGACGTGCTCCAACCATATACAGCTAAAGATTTAGAGAACTGTGCTCTAACCTTGTACAAGCTAAAGTATGGGAGACGCACTCCAACCGTATACAAGCTAAAGATTTAGAGAACTGTGCTCTAACCTTGTACAAGCTAAAGCATGAGAGACCTGTGCTCTAACAATGTTTAACAAGATTTCCATCCAAAACTACAAGTTCTAAATGGCAAGTGGTAAAGGAAGCCAGTGGCTTATTGAGAGTCCAACAATTTTATAATTTATGTATAGTCCGCCCTTATCAGATATATGTCAGTTTTATTTTTAAACATGTTCACATTACTAGCATTAACACAATCATTTGACAATTTGTTCCATTCATTTATCACCCTCTGTGAGAATGAGTACTTGTAAGTATGTGATAGTTATTCTAATTAACCCTAGAATTTGATTTGCCTTTTGAAGCAGCAATCCCACATTGCTCTGAAACTTTCATGTCACCACTAAATGTTACTCCTAAGTCATTTTACTGTTGTGTTATAATATAAAATGGGGGATGCTATACTAGATAGAAATATCTAGTATAGCATCCCCCATTTTATATTCTGTTTCCATGCCCTATGTGTATGCATTTACCAAAAATTTAAATAACATTTGCCATTTTTCAGACAATTTAACCAATTTATCTAGATCATCCTGTAAACTTTGTTTATCTGTATCATTTGTAACCTTTCTTAATACTTTTGTGTCATCTGCAAATTTCAGTACTTTGCTAGATATGTCATCTTCCAAATCATTTATATAATATTAAAAATAGTATCGGTCCTAACTCCTAATACTGATCCCTGTGGTACCCCACTCAAAACAGTTTTTCCGGTTTGAAATCTCAACATCTACTATTACTCTGTTTTCTGTGTGTAAGCCACTTTTCTATCCAGGTGATTACATCATTACCTATGCCGCAGGCTTTTAGTTTAAGTACAATCTTTGATGTAGCACTTTATCGAAAGTTTCTGAAAATCTAAGTAGACAACATCCACTGGTGTCCCATCATCTAACCACTTTGTAATTTCTTCAAAAAAACACAAGAGATTGGTTAGACATGACCTTGCTTTTAGGAACCCACTTTGAGATTTATTTATTAATTTATGTTTTACAAGGAATTCCACCATGTGGTCTCTAATTAACGTTTCTAGTTAGTTAAGTCAAACACTTTTACAATTGGTGTACTAAATTGCTCCACAATTTCCTTAAGCAGTTTTGGTGGTATCCCATCAATTCTAGGTGATTTATTTTCTTTTCTCTTCTTAATTTTCTTTGCTATCATTTCAGGAGTTACAAATAACTGCCCTAAATCTGTTAGATTAATCGCCCTTAAATTTAGTAATTGGAACTGGAAGTGAGCTGATATCTTCTACAGATGGTAAGAACTGAGCTGAAATATTCATTCAGGACCTCTGCCGTTTGAAACCCGTCTGAAATTATGTTTCCCTGTTGTTTTCCAGTGGTCCGACCTTATCTTGAACTTTCTGTTTACTCCTTACATCAGCATAGAAACTCTTGCTGTCAATTTTTACAAGTCCAGTGTGGTTATGGACCCTCCACAACATCTGTGAGCAATTTTTCTAATAAATTCTTTTGACAGGTGTTTCTTCCTGGACCTTTTCCCTTAATAACTAGACAGAACAAATCTCTCAGTAAAGCCCTCAATCTCGTCTCTGAAATAAAAGTCCAGCATTCTGTTGCTGTCTTGTTCTTCAGCAAGTTATTCCAATCTATATTTGCTAGATATGTTCTCATCTCTTTATATTTGGTGTTGCTGAAGTTTCTCCTCCATGGCTTTTTATATGCATTGATATGTATTCAAAAGTTCAGGTGCTTTAACATTTTCAACTAAATAATTTTGAGAAGACAAAATTAAATCCAACACATTCCCACCTCTGGTTGGTTCCAAGACATGTTGAGTAAAGAAACAATCCTGTGTTAAAAGTATAAACTAAAGTTCGTCACCGCAGCACTCCCTAGAGATCAGAACACAGTGCTTAATTGCATTGGTGGCCAAGTTAACGTTTTGTTTGATTATAAGAAAACTTGACCATCAAACATTCTAATAATTTTCACAGCAACTGCCATCATTTCATTGACATGCTGACCAAGTTTTGTCAAAATCATATACCTCCAGCTCTTTTAAAACGCCCTCACGTGTGATGCCCATCAATGTTTACAAAAATATCCATGTTCATGCGTCCACATGGCCCATAGCAGAAAAATTCCCATAAATCCCTCCACCTCTTAAACTAAAAAAATGCACTGTTTTACAGCCAATAGCCTCTACAAACAAACCTGTGAAAATGCCTGCTCATTTGCACTGATGTCACGTCATATGAATTGCTTAATTTCACACATCACAATTCAATACGCCCTACATTCGTGTGAAACAATAAACAGGAATTTCAACTATGGCCTGACCCCTCTAATGATTTCCATTGTATATGACCATGGTTAAAATCACCCAGTATAGCACATCCCCCCACCCACCTCACTTATAGCATTTTGTAGTTTTACATCTTCCTTATGTCCTATGTTTAGGCTGCAATAAAGTACTATTGTTAATGTTGAGTCCTTGGTAACTATGTTACACCACTTTGTTTCCTCACAATAAAGTACTATTGTTAATGTTGAGTCCTTGGTAACTATGGTAACTATGTTACACCACTTTGTTTCCTCACAATCTGCTTCACTTTTCAGAGTTATTTCATAGGCTTGGATAGATTCTTTAATATATAAAATTACTCTACCTCCCCTTCTCTTTCACCTGTCGTTCCTAAGAATTACGTAGTCTGTCAGTGCTTACTCAGCATCTACTATAAATTATCTTTATTTGCCCATGATACTATGGTCAATATCTGCTACCATAAAGTCTAACTCACTTTATTTATTATGCTCCTGGCATTTAAGCATACACTTTTAAGTTTATTTTCAGAAGTAATTGGTGAACATTTCTTTCGATGTTTATTTGTACTCCATTGGGTGTTCTCTGTAAGTTCCGCCCCTAACCATGTACATGTACAAGCAAAGTATGAGAGGTATACATTGTTCTTACCTTATAAAAGCTAAAGAATGAGGGACCTGTGCTCTAACCTTGCACAAGCTAAAGAATGAGAGACCTGTGCTCTAACCTTGCACAAGCTAAAGAATGAGAGACCTGTGTTCTAACCTTGCACAAGCTAAAGAATGAGAGACCTGTGCTCTAACC
>SDWI01003198.1:0-11222 GCA_009193005.1 Lamellibrachia luymesi
CCCGCATCTTCAGCCTGGTCACCACTCCACCCCGCATCTTCAGCCTGGTTACCACTACACCCCGCATCTTCAGCCTGGTCACCACTCCACCCCGCATCTTCAGCTGGGGCTTGTCGATCAGCCCTGGTTTCCAGAGCCGTTGTAGAGTCACTCTTGTGTGACTTGTCTATTGTAGGAATGGGTGTCGGTGATTCTTCTGGTGCCTTAGCAGTGTTCTCATTAGGGATCCGCATATCCTTAACATCCAGTTTCGCAGAGCGATGCACCATCCTGGCTTATACCAGACCATCGAACCGATGGACACGATATAAGGGAGTATTTGGACTCATCCTTTCTTCGACTTTGTATGGAATAGCCACCCGCCAATTCAAATGCTGCCCCAAGTATGTGCTGATGCTCAATCACCATACCCTTTACCTATGTGTGACGAAAGGCCATCCCCATCCAGTAGCTCATCCAAGGGAAATCTGGGTTCTTGCCCGAACATCAAGAAGTAAGGCGAGAAGTCGGTGGCAGAATGTGGCGTATAATTGTACGCAAAGACCAGCTCCAGCAAATTACGTGGCCATCGTCTCTTCTGTTCTGGCAGCAGAGACCGCAGTAAGTCGTGCATCGTACGATTGAATCGTTCGCACTGGTCGTTCCCTTCCGGGTGATACGCAGCAGTGCCCAACTTATTTATTCATAAACAGAACATAGAGCCTTAACTACATCGCTCTAGAAATTTCCCTGATCGCTATGGATGCGTCTAGGGACCCTATACCGACAACACCAATCTTGGGTCAAAACCTACGCTACTGAAGACGCTTTTTGATCTTTTGTTGGAATTGCCACAGTGAATTTTCTGAAGGCATCTGTCTTCGTTAGGACATGTTCAAGTCCATCCGAAGCCTTCTCTAACATAGTGAAAACTATTGCCAGTAACTGGAGGGGCTTCTCCGCTAAAAGTGTCCCATGCTGGGTTACATCTTAGGTCTTAGCGCCTTTGCCGTATAGCGCCTTAGAAAGCTTTGACTGTAAATTATACCCAATAAATCCTGCACATTGGTTTTTAATTAGAAATATTCGCCATCAGCGAAGACAATCTGCAAATGTATTTACTTTAATTTAAGAAAATCTTTGATAATGATAAAGATATTGTAGTATGTAATGCATCTTGTGACATTTTATTATCGCGACAACAGAAAAACGATACAAAAACCAACCAAGACTGTCATTTATGAGTGGATACCAACTGCGAAAGACTAAATTCAGCAAGTAGAACGGCACTGAAAAAATTTTCACAGTCATATTTAAGTAATTTGAATAATGTGCATGGGCGGATGCGGTTCCGGAAAAAGGGGGGTGCCCAGTTTAAAAAAAAAAAGAAACCAGGCTGCAAGACTTCCAGTCATCAACTTAAATTTATGTATGGTGTTTTGCACACACACACGCACGCTTGCACGCACGTACGTACGCACGGACGCACACACGCAAGAAGGCCATCTTTTTTGCAAAGATTCTATGCAGTGTGTAATGCTTTCTGGCTTCCTTCTCCACATTGTGGAGATATTAAAGACATCGTATGCGTGCTTGTGCATCTTTGGACATCTGTTTAAACCAGTAATGTAATAATCGACCAGTAATGTAATAACCGACCAGTAATGCAATAACTCGACCGGAAATGTATTACAAACGATGAAGATGATTATGATGACGATGATGATGAAGATGATAAATGGTAATGATGAATTATTTTCGTCAGCCTCATCGTCCTGCTCCTCCTGCTCCTCAACATCCCCATGTTCACCCTCATCATGACTATCCATGCTGACACCCACTCGACATTCACTAAAGTATACTTAAATAAGATTCTCAGAACCATTAAGCGGCTTGTGTTCTGGAAGAACATAATGTACTGCCGTTTATATATCCTCCTAGATAGCATACGGCAATAATAATAATAATAATAATTGAAGTGGGCAAACGATGGGCTCGAATCAGGCAGGGTAGCAGGGAAGACCAAAAGGAAGGGGGCCTTTAAAAAAGTTCATCTCAAATGTCAGGTATAATTTAAACAAAATAACTAGCTGATCGTATCAAACAAATTAAGATGTCACATCGTAAAATTAAGAGATCTTCCAAAAAAGTNTAGTGCAGTACTCCCCTTCTCCTGTGACCAACCGTAAGATGTAGGGTCTAGTACAGGTGAGTTGGGATCCAAAGCATGAAGTCAAATTGCTACTTGCAGATGGGCTCTGGCTACATTTTGTTCGAACGCTTCACTTGTGGGTGGTAATGAATACAGCTTTGGTGTGGACGCCTTGCTTCTACTTACTTTAGAAAACCACATTTGTTGGCGTGCTTCCGCCATCGAATGACATCTTTGCAGCGGGCCAACATGGTGTGTGGCCTGGTCCACTACTTCCGAAAACGGTGGTCCGCCTGTGTTTCCCAGTAAGTTGAGAGAACGTTGGCCATGTCTCGCCAACGCCAAAGTATGACGCCACAGTATCACAACCTGTGAGACCGTGAGCAACTAGTAGATCTGGGACGATGGAGCTGTGCTCTTCTGCAGCTGCGTTGATATCTAGGACACTTCGTCCTTAAAATGGCGAAACTTTTAGAACTTTGCAGGATATACTGCCCTGGTGACAGAAATACAACAAGAGAACAAATATGTCGGTGTCATCTGCAACGACCAGGACGGTACCACCCTCTACACGTGAAACTTGTTGCACAATCAGAGTGTCTCCCTCCTCCTGCGTTGTAGCCATGTCTTGACGTTTTTTACACAACCATTTGCGATTTCTACAGGAACCGGGTCTCTGCCAGTGACGACTAGTTTATGCTTTTGAAAGTCTGCCTTGTGCGAAACCAAATCCTCCACGATGAGAGCAATCAATTGATCTTTGTTTGTGGTGACGGTTATGATGACTTTTTGTGGTGACAGGCGAGCTGTGCAACGTAATGTACATACCCCGCTTGCTCCTTTGTCCCTGCCGCGTCAGGTTGCCTCCTTAGTACTGCCTTCAATGTATATGTCGAACACCAGATAGACGTCACTTTTCGCCAAGTGACCGTGTAGGTAACTGCGGAACCGGACACGGTAGTCGTGTACAGTGCCAGATGTTGGCCAAGGCACTACCCAGAGGAAAGCGCACCCATCGAGGAACGTTGCCTGCACATCTTGTTCAGTCAGCCGTCTTGACACTTCCATCTTAAGCGCATTCTTGAGATTGGATTTCGCTTTGGCATCCCTCATATTTCCATTTTCATCGAACACAGACGTAGGGATAGGTGATAGTTCATGGCCCATTAGCGTGGTTGTGTCAAGATCACGTGCGTTAGACTGCAAGCCCATGGTCAAACACTTTAGCATCTCCGACTTTAATGTGTTTCCTGGATAAAGCCATTGTGGTTACAATTTTGGTATTGAATCATGAAATCCACCAGGCCAATCGCGTTCAAAAGACTCCATCTGTGTTTTCCCAGCAATTGCGCCTTGTCGACATTGACCGAGGAGTGATTCACAACTTGCCCAGTGACAAAGTTTATCAGCCCATCTGGATGTTGCTCTGGGTCAAGTGGATCTATGCAAAGTTCCAATTTATCGTGTAGAGCTTTCCTGTCTTGATCGTCTCCTTTGATTCTTGCGGCTGTTTCTTCTTTGAGCGAAGTTTGGGCAGATGGTCGTTCGTTATCTCTCATCTCGTTCAAGTCGTCGATGATGCCATGGCAGGTATGCAAGCTGTAAGCACAGGTTTTCAGAGTTTCCGGTTTCAGAGTTATTTCAATTATCTCACTCTGTCCATGACCATACCCCAGGAAGGTGGTTTCAATGGCCATGTCACTCCAAATGCCATTGAACAGACCAGCGTTGTGGTGCATCGTGTGCTGTCCGTTGATGAAATGCGCACGTATGCATTCGAGCAAGCCTTCCATAGTTCGTAGATAGTAGAGTGCGTACCGGGCATAGTGGACTTGTCCTGCGGCAAAGAACAAAGGCACCATATCCTTCACCGTGTCAAGATGCAGAGCCCAGTCTGCTTCTCGCTCTGCTCGAATGTATTTGAGAATCACGAAGACGGGCTTGATGAGACAATCCACCCGAAGCTTTGTTGTTCTGCTCTGAGATGCAGTGTCATCTAGTGCTTGTAGAAGATCTCTCATGCATTCCAAATGGTGTTTGACGGGCCGAAGTAGTTCCTCTACCAGCATCCTGAAAGCTTTGACATTCTGAGAGTTTTTCTTCCCGCTCAGCATTTTGAGTACACCTCCAAATGCAACAGTTAGTATTTGTACAATGCCAGTTTCATTAGTGTGTCAATACAGCAACAGTAACTCATTAGGAGGTGCATACCACCCAGTCTCAGATAGATATTACGGAGTTGGGTCGGGTTCGGCAAGTACGTCCTACATGACGAAGACGAAGAGGACTGATGCTTAGAAAGGTCAGAATTTCACGAAATGCTGATCTTATGTAATTCTCCTCATATGATAACACATGGAAAATTTATTTCGTCATGTTCTAATGTTTTTTGTTCGCGGAACATGAAATATAGTGTTTTTTCGCATAGTCGGCAACCATTTTGTAGCATACTTAAGGTCGCCATCTTGTTTTCTTTACATTTTTTCATATCAATTGTGGTGGAATCGATTTCCTCATGTTTGGAAACATGTAAAATAACATTTCAATCATGTCTGTATCTTGTTTGGTTGCAAAGATATGATAAAAAGTTGATTTTGGTGGCCATTTTTTTTTCAAAATGCTCAAGGGTGAGAACTCCACACCCCTGGGTGTCATTATATATATGCTAGAGATGAATAATCAACAAAGAAAAAAACTATATCAGACGAAAAGGGGTTATGTCAAAAAATGCCCTTTGGCTGCCGGACTATGTGGGTGCTTGTGCATCTTTTGATAATCGACCGGTAATGTAATAACTCGACCGGAAATGTATTACAAACGATGAAGATGATTATGATGACGATGATGATGAAGATGATAAATGGTAATGATGATGATGAATAGGAGGAGAAAGGTGAAGATAATTAAGGGTTTATCTATTAGTGATGATGATTATGAGGATAATAATTATTACGATGATGAAGACAACTACATTATCTTCATCAGCCTCATCGTCCTGCTCCTCCTCCTCCTCAAACACCCTCATGTTCACCCTTATCATGACTATTCATGCTCACACCCACTCAACATTCACTAAAGTATACTTAAATAAGATTCTCAGAATCATTCAGCGTCTTGTGTTCTGGAAGGACATAATGACTGTCACAGACCGTGCAAGTCCCACCTGTCACAGCCCAAAGGACAGACGAGTAGAACATCCTCATTGTGCAAACTACAAGACAGGTGAAATGGTGTAAGTAAAAGTAAAGTAAGTAAAATTTGGATACTCTATGTAATACAACATATTAATGACATACATTGGATACTCTATGTAATACAACATATTAATGACATACATTGGATACTCCATGTAATACAACATATTAATGACATATACATTAGTACATATTGTGCTGTGGATTTATATTTTCCATTAATGATACAGAAATGGTTAGTTTCTCATAATACCAAATTCAGAAGTTAAATGGCATATTTGTTTGTCTTCAAAATTGTTATGATCAAATATATTTCCATACTATCCATGCTGATTCAACTAAAAACACCCCATTGCCACTGACACAGTTGCAATAAATTATAATTATTTAAAAAAAGCATTTTTTTACCAAATAAAAAACCTTCAAGGTAATAAAATCCACCACTTTACACATGCATACGATTATTATCTTTGTCACTAAATATATTAATTCACAGAGATCTCGCAGCGGGGTCTTGTAGAACGTTTAGAAAGTAGAAGAACCGGCAGCAAGATCGCTGTGAATTATCACATTTATTGACGAAAATATCTGTATGTGTAAAGTCGTGGATTGTATTACCGTGAAGGTTTTTTATTTGGCTAAGAGATGTTTTTTCTTAAGAATTAAAACTTGCAGAAAACATGTCAGTGGCACTTTAGACTATGCCAGTTGTTCAATAGAATGCATGAGTCACTCACTAACCACAATGCTATCATATTACTTCAGCTGAACTGCCTTGAGCGAGGAAGCACAGAGGCAACAGACACAAACCACTTCACAGATACAAGTCTAGTTATGTTTCGGCAATGCATTGACAGAACATAAGACGAGCACAAAGACAGCGGCGGCTGACTACTGCAGTGCATTCCCGGCAATGCATTGACAGAACATGAGACGAGCACAAGGACAGCGGCGGCTGACTACGGCAGTGCATTCCCGGTAGTGTATTGACAGAACATGAGACGACCACTTTATGGTTTTTCCCCGACACGTATCCTAAGTCAACATATCACACCAACAGCCTCATCGATGAATTTGGGAGTCACCTTTGATAAGAATTTAAACTTTAGACAACATATTTATCAAAAGTGTCGTTGCTGTTTTTATCATATCCATGACCTTGGCCGTATTCGCCGGTATATGTCACTTTCTGTAGCTAAAACTATTGCAACAGCTCTTGTTAGCAGCAGACTTGATTATTGCAATTCCATCCTTCATAATATTGCTATCAAGGATATTTCAAAACTTCAACGTGTCCAAAATTGTTTGGCTAGGGTAGTTACACGATATCCTCGTTTCTCTCGCTCAGTGCCACTTCTAAAATCATTGCATTGGCTCCCTGTGCGATATCGCATTATTTTTAAGATCTATACAATTACCTATCATGCCCTTTCAACCAAACAACCTGTATATTTACATTAAATGCTCACTCCAGCAAGACAGCCCAGACAGCTTCGGTAGTCTGGTTCTGGTTTACTTTCTGTTTCCAGAGGGTTAGAGTTAAGACAAACGCTGGAATTCGAGCTTTCTCGGTTGCCGCACCAACTCTGTGGAATTAATTCCCCGACAGCGTAAAATCAGCAGGAAATATAGCTTCATTTCACCGTAATCTGAAAACCTATCTTTTTAAAATTGCCTATCCTCCTTAGCTTCTTGGCACGTCCATCCATCGGTTGACGACTTTTTGCATTGTACACGGTCACGAGAATGCCTAATCCTTTGGTTTTGTTGCGCCACTGAGCTCGGATTTTCCGAGGATATTGGCGCCAAAGAAGTCATTTTTATTATTACTATTATTAACAGGTATATACTTAATATTGTGTTGTTGCTCTCCCGTTTACACCAGGAGTCCGCAGTTAGGATGGCGTCGATACTTGTCATACATTATTGATTTCCCTTCTCCTGTCACTGTTCTATTTTCACTACTGTATCCACCACCGGTCTCTGCTTCCGCATCACTCGCTGATGTTCTCCACTCCCCTCATACGACCTCCAGATTTGTCTTCACACAGTCCTCCTACGTCAATTGCGGTCTGTCTTCTCTCCATTCCATTCGGTCCATGAGTCCAGCCCACTTTAACTACCTCTTCACTAGCTTATTTCACATCAAGCTCCTCCCTCAACTCCTCCATCAGCTCCTCCCTCAGCTCCTCCTTCAGCTCCTCCCACAGCTCCTCCGTCAGCTCCTCACTCAGCTCCTCCATTCTTCATTTTTTTCACTTGGGCTTTCTTTTGTTGTTCCCTTATCGCTATGGTCTCTAGGCTGTTTTCATAGGTTGGGGTTACGCGCGACAATTAATAAAAGTAATTAATAGATGAAACCTGCTCTCCTGGCCAGTTGACCCCTCACTTTCATTGCTGGGCCCTAATTGTGAAAGTTCAGGGGCCAGCTGACCCCTAGATTTTCAAACGAATGTTAAGCCCTGCATTATGTAAATAAACTGTCACATGTGTAGAAACAAACCACTTTGTGTACATCATAAGGACATACATTCTCTACCTGCGTCGTCATACATCATAAAAACTTGAGTAATTATTGTAAAATGTTTAAACAGATTCATGTAAAAGAGACAATAACTATTGACATTATTAATTTCTCGTTAGGCTATGCAAGGGAAATATGTAAGTCGGAACTGTTTGTGTGGAAAGATGTACGTCGGAACTGTTTCTGTGGAAAGATGTACGTCGGAACTGTTTGTGTGGTGTTTCGTAATGCGTCAAGTTATCGATGTTTTTTATCATCGAATTTGATTGCATCGTAATGTCGTAATAACTATACATAATTATACAAATGTAGGCTATGCTTTATAATGTATATAGACCCGATGCCATTTTGTAAAGATGTGACCATTTATGAGGTTTTGAGTCATATATATTGTTAATAATGTTGTCGTATATCGGAAGTAGCGGATCAATAGAATAATTACAATCAAAACATTATGCAACCATGATAGTCTCGCTTATTCGACTCTCGCTCGCCTTCGTGGACTCGCCGAGAATAGAGTTTGGCTCCGAAGAGATGTTTTGTCTGTTACGGATTCCATTGTGTGTAGGCGTTAACGTGAAGCGCCAACAGCCAATCAGCGTCATTAACGATATTCTACCCTACAGCATGATTTATCTTTCGTTGTGTCAATATAATCAAAGCCGCAAGTTGATTCGAATGCATCGTATAAAATGATCAAAGTTAACTGTTATTTGATGAGTTAGCCAAATCCCCAGATGATACCTAATTAATATAATTATTTATACACCCAGAATCTGGGTGCATATATCATTTCCGTCACAAAGATTCCAGGCACTGGTGCGTGCGACAAATGGTGGCGTCACGTCCCGGAGCTGGGATAATCGAGGCTACAGCATGGATCAAACCACTCAACCTTAAAACGAGATAATTTATCCAAACGCTTATTTCCTCCTATGTGACGGATCATAACTTCAATTTGTCGGAATCGAAGTTGGGATTCTCGATAGAGGAGGCAGTCCAAAGGGAACAAGACCGAACAAGGTGGAAAAGGAAGGTACGATTGCCCACATATGCTCGGCTAGACTGGACGATACACACAATGAAGAGGCATTGCCTCTGCTGCGTTGCGTCATTTTGGGAACACCTCGTGTCACGATCAGCACTTTGTCCTACAACGGGATTTGAACCCGCCATCGCGTCAGTGTGTATACATGTGCGCGCGCGTGTGTGTGCGTGCGTGTGTACGTGCGTGTGTGCGTGCTTGCGGGCGTGTGAGCCTGTGTGCGTGTTAATAGTATAGTTAGTAATCAATAAACTTACTCAATCAACCACTCACTCACTCACTCACTCACTCACTCATTCACTCTGCCGTCAATCACACAAAGCAGAGAGCAATCGACGCCAACTATTTTTATCTTCAGCCATTCGTTCTGAATCTTGTGTCTTTATTTTTTTGGGAGTTTGTGCCTCTGTTGCGATGGTTCGTTGGTCCGTTTGTTTTGAGCGTCTCTTTTCCTTTTTTCCGGACGGTTTCCAGTACCACGCATGCTTTGTGTTCTAGTTTAGGGTATTCTAATGATATGGCCCAAATATCTCCACCTTCCTTTCAATAGTTTCTACTTAATTGGCTCAGCATTTGTTATTTTGAGGACTTCTTCGTTATTGATTAATCACAAGCATCTGGTCTGGAAACTTGCTAGTTTTTGTTCAATTTGTTTGGTTGTTTTCCATGTTTCAGAGCAATAAAGAAGCACGGGATTACACTTAGTTGCTGATAAAAATTCTCATTTTGATGTTTGTATTTATACCTTTTGACCTTTTGTGGTTTGTTTTAATGCTCCCAGTTTCTGTTGTCTCCATATAACGTTTCCATAAAATGTGTTTTTTCTTAATTTTCTTAACTGATTCCTTAACTGATTCCTTGTTTAGGGGTATTTTTCCTTTATGTATGTTAATATTACTCACAAGTCGATGAGGGATAAATTCATCCTCTATCTTTTTAATCTATTCTTTAAAACCTAACCATTGATGGTTTATAGTGCTCGTGCCAAGTACCTCGCCCCAGTCTGTGTGGTCTAATTTCGTCTTCATACTATCATAATCCCATTGGTCATAATACTATTTAAGTTGTGTATGGCTTGCTATTTCTGCATAGCACCTAATTGTAATGATGCGGACAGAGTGAACACTCTTACCAAGTGGGCTTTCATACACTAAATCATCTATCATACCTTTTTCGTTGGTGAAAACTAAATCAAGAATGTTCGATTTATTTTCTAATCACCCCCTTGTGGGGAGAGTGACGTGTTAGAAGAGGAAATTATCTCTTATTCTAAATTACATTTAGTGTCTTGGGTTTTAGTATTATCTGAGAGTGTGTACCAGTTTTGCCAGTCTATGTTAGGGTGGTTAAAATCTCCAAGCAAGAGAAGATGTGAGTGTTTATAGCTCATTACCTCGCTAATCAGTTAATTTAATTGTTCATTATTGATGCCAGAGCTGCCCAGGCTTTTATATACACATCCTACCAGAAAAGTGTCTTTTTTGTTTAATTTTATCTCAACCCATATCGATTCTTGAAAGTTGGTTCCTAAAGATACGAAAGGTTTTGCGTTTAGTGTTTTGTGGGTATATATACAAACACCTCTTCCTCGCTTATCAATGTTATGGTATAAATCATAGTCACTCAAACCCAGTTCAACTGTGTTTAATTGAAATTTCTGGTTTTTCAGTTTAACCTCTGTGATTGCAATCACCATACACTTATGTGACTCGAACTTTGAACCCAGACCATTTATTGACTAGACTATCAGCGTTGGTGTAGAAACATTTTAACAAATTTGAATCTTACAATGTTTCTGGCCCATGGTGGACCTCTCACCCTGTACAACAATTTCCCCTCATAATTTATCTCTTTTGTACTGGCCTCTTCTAGGAGTGACCTTCCTTCCTCTCTTTCTTTTTTTGTTAGGCAGTGCTGGATGCTGATACATTTATATTTGTCCTCTGCATCTCTTAAGTTTGGTAGTCGTTTGAACAATTCCATCTTCTTGTTACTACCTTCAGAGGTCTGGGTTTTTGCTCAGTATCACCCGTATCTCCGTCTGTTTGTTTTTTTACCTAGCCTGATAACTTTGGTTATCTCATCTTTTACGTCTAGGTTCAGATTGCACACCTCATTACACAACCCTTCAACAAACTCCATATCTGTCCTCACCCTCTCTTCCTTTTGAGCAAATTAGTACACCACTTGCAAAATTGTTTAACTTGTCACTAGAAGAAGGAATAGTTCCTTCAGAATGGAGAGAAGCAAACATTACGCCGCTATTTAAGAAGGGATCGAGGAAGAAGCCAGACAATTACAGACCAGTGAGTTTAACATCAGTTGTAT
>SDWI01003201.1:0-10680 GCA_009193005.1 Lamellibrachia luymesi
GTAATTATGTGTAGAGTGTATGTTGACTAACTAGAGTGCCAGAAAATAGGACCCAAGCGGAAAGCCCTGAGAAGAGTTCTGGGTGTTGAAAGCACCATGGAAGAAGCCTACATATTTTGAATGCATTATGGTAATTATCTCTATAATAAAGCCGTTTGTGATCATATTATTCCTTATATAACTAGGTAATTTGGGATTGTGCTAGCGTTCTTTATTAAAAAAAACCTACATTTGCAACTGATTGTCAAGGCTGCCTCTCAATATTTCCCCGTTCTGTTTCAGGTAACCTGGGATTATGCTCACCAGATGGCAACAGATTTCTTATCTCTTCATCGCTACATTCCCAACAAAACTAAGCGAGTCTTCATAGAGTTAGCTGAGGTAGGTTCGAGGGCCTATGGCGCTGTCATTGACTAGTGGGTGAAATGGTGAATGGAGAGAGATATGTGCACGCATTAGTTGTTGATGCATGCTGATGTGCACACATTAGTTGTTGATGCATGCTGATGTGCACAGTTAGTAGATGCACGCATAATCAGGGTGGTATTATGTTATGTTCTTCCTCGTCAAACGCTGTTCCCATTTTAAAGGGATGAGGCTAGATCATGTACGACCGCATGCCCCTCTTAGTTACTACTATTGTAAAAGCTTTATTTCACTATGATGACCATGTCACGTTTATCACGAGATTTTCAATGGGCCTCTTACCCCTTTCCACTTCTTCCCATTCGCAGCCTTCTTATTCGTCAGATATCCCTCTCTGCCTTTCTTTATGCAGTCCTTCAATCTTGGTTGCAATCTGCATCCATATGCATACATTTGTACACAGAGGCACACATATGTATCTATGCTACAAAACAGTTTGTGCCAGTGTTTGTATGTCTGTTTTCCCTCATATTTCCAGCAGTTTGGCTTACAAGGGGCTGACATTTTGTAAGTGTTCTTGGGGGGGGGCATGAATTTTTTTTTACAAATCTATCTATCATAGATATCCATATACGCAGCATTAAGTAGAACAGATTTATGCCTGCATTTTCTCTGTGTGTAACTTGACTAGTATTCATACAATACACAATAGTATGCACATTTAAACGTTATTTTCACATACATATATCAATACACTTACATATGCTCATTTAAAACAACTTTAATGAGGCAATACTTTCACTCTGATTGTACAGTATTGTACATGGCCACCCAACTAGATTTCCTCAGTGGATGTAATGGTGCTTTAAATTATGTACAATCAGCTCAAAGTATTTGAAGAAACACATGTCAACTTTCATACAGTTGAGGTGCATTTTCTTGTCAAAATGGCTCAATCATAATATTTCAAAAAGTAACAAGTTAAAATTGGTATGCACAACTCCACATGTGGAATAGAACAATATTGTGTATATTTATGGTGCATGACAGTTAACTATGTGATAGGACTGAATGGAAATCAGAGAATGGAATTTTCTAGCTGCAATCGCATGGAATGTTCTAAACGTTACCTTGACAATGTTCTAAATGGTCTCCCATGGAATGATATAGATGATATTCCATGGAATGTTCTAGATGGTATCCCATGTTCTAGATATTATCCCATGAAATTTTCTACACGGTATCCCATGGAACATTCTAGATGCTATCCTTTGGAATGTATTAGACGGTATCCCTTGGAATGTATTAGATGGTATCCCTTGGAATGTATTAGATGGTATCCCTTGGAGTGTATTAGATGGTATCCCTTGGAATGTATTATATGGTATCCCTTGGAGTGTATTAGATGGTATCCCTTGGAATGTATTAGATGGTATCCCTTGGAATGTATTAGATGGTATCCCTTGGAGTGTATTAGATGGTATCCCTTGGAGTGTATTAGATGGTATCCCTTGGAGTGTTTTAGATGGTATCCCTTGGAGTGTTTTAGATGGTATCCCTTGGAGTGTATTAGATGGTATCCCTTGGAATGTATTAGATGGTATCCTTTGGAGTGTATTAGATGGTATCCCTTGGAATGTATTAGATGCTATCCCTTGGAATGTATTAGATGCTATCCCTTGGAATGTATTAGATGGTATCCCTTGGAATGTATTAGATGGTATCCCTTGGAATGTTCTAGATGGCAAACCGTGGAATGTTCTAGATGGTATCCCATGGAATGTTCTGTATTGTATCCGGTGAAATATTCTATATGGTATCCCATGGAATGTTCTAAATGGTATCCCTTTGAATCTTCTAGATGGTATCCCTGAAACGCAATGAGGGGAGACAACCCGGGGAAGCTCACTACGATGATGTCACCCAGAAATTTGAGCACTTACAAGGCGCTAAGCGTCAATCAAGGTAACAATTTTTTTAATATTAGCAGACATTCTTAGGTTGATTAATCTGATATAATCTAAAAAAAATTGGTAATTTTGAACCTCTGGACATTTTACAATGCCAATTTCGATATAGACAGAAGTGTGTTTAAACATTGCTTCTACAGCATCCAGTAACCTGAACAGTAATAATAATGATCATTATTGTGAAATACTGAAAAAAAATATAGAGATAGGCCCTGTCATAATTGTAGAGGGGTTGCTGGTTTAAAACCTTCAAACTGTCCAAGCACCTATCTTTTATTAGCTTGAAACCCCAAAACTACAAATTTGGTATCCATATCTTTGGTCTGTATTTTAGAATTAGATGTAACATGTAAAAATATATATTATATATATATTCGATGGAATTGCATGCAAAATGTGTATAATGTGTAAATGTGCAATGCAACATTTTTAATAGTAGGTCAGAAAATCATGTTCACCGTTCAATAATTTGTAAAACAATTATTTCAAGAATAACTGTTCAGATAAATAACACAATTTTTTTTTAGCAACTCTATCTCCCCTCTCTTCTCTCTCTCTTTCTCTCTGCCGTCTTTCTCTTTGACAGTTGTGTTTAAAAAAAAATCTAGACTAATTTATAAATGAGAAATATGTTATGAATATGCAAGTCATTTATGACAGCAGGCTCTGAGCATTTATTACAAGGCTATTCTTGCCAATACAATTAATGTATTGTTTAAAACTCCACCTTTAACAGATTTAGCTAATCTGGTTCGTTGTTGTCTAAAAATGTAGTATGTGAATAGTTTAAGTAACATCCACAGCCGGTTTAATAAAAAAATGCATATTTTGGTTCAAATCACCCAAAAAAATTATTTAATCATTAGATATAGTAAGGCTCAGACAGTGGATCTTAAAAACAATAAATGTGGGTCAGTGCCAACCTTGGGTGTGATTTTCATCCTCTCGTCTCTCACA
Organism: Lamellibrachia luymesi; assembly: GCA_009193005.1. Taxonomy (NCBI): domain Eukaryota; kingdom Metazoa; phylum Annelida; class Polychaeta; order Sabellida; family Siboglinidae; genus Lamellibrachia; species Lamellibrachia luymesi. Next base: position 3,294 of record SDWI01003201.1, read on the forward strand.
TGACAAAGTCAGGAAATTTTTTCAAAGGTGAAATTCGTGAGTTTTCAGCCTTTCAACTGTCACCTCAAATAATGTTTAACTAAACATTAAGTAATTTATTTGTTTGATGATTTCACAAAAAATACATACAAAAGTTGCACAAATGAGCTAGCATGTTGCAGTGGATGCTAGGGAGGTTTGGTTTTTTCGCAAAATGAATTTGAAATGAAATAAAAATTGAATTGAGGAGGGACCTTTAACTGATTTTCTTGCTTGCAGAGACGTCTGGAGTCATAGTCAGACCAGTGAGTCCACATTGCCATCAGGAACAGAAACAGGGACACCCCCACAGTGAACAATCTCTAACTCACTCATTCCTTCCACAAGAGAGCACCACTGCTGTCGGTCCACGGCCTGCTTGGCGATGGTGTCCCTTGTCAGCTTGCATGCTGTCGTCACTTTAGCCATGCTTCTTCTCCATGTTTTCCTTTGGATAACCAAATCTCCTCCTACCTCTGTAGTCCTGCATACGGCTGTCTTGGGCAGTGAGCCAGGAGACATTCGGTACACAAACCCTCGCCATCTCCATCTACCGGTGACGAACAATGGAACATTTTATATATCTCGCCAACACATTCCAGCATCTGTTAATCATTGGTCTGCATCATATGGTTGACATCTTGTTTTCTCCAACAATATTAAGGGGGTGAGCCAGGAAGTGGGAGGTGCGAAGGTCATTCTAAGAATTGGTGGGAGGATGGCCCTACATATAGGTGGGATTTATATTATTCAAGGAAGGTGGGAGATTGGGCCCACAAACAGGAGGGAGATAGGAAGTTGAGAACCCTGTCACACTCATTCAATATAAGCAGGCACTAGCTTTTACGAATATGATATTTACAAAACCTAGAATAGTAATTACAGATTAATAAGTGTATTACCAAAAAATATTAAATTAACTATAACAGCTGGAATTTATATGAAACATTTGGGATAAGTTTTCTACATATTCCTCTCTGACACATGCCCCTGATTATATTTATGTAAGACATCAGTAGCAAAAAAGAAATATTGGCACTTACCAGGGAACACAATAACTTGAGTGATAAAAAAGATATTTTTCATAAAAATCGTATTGTTGTGTGTTGTATTGTTGGCCCATGTTATAATTAAGAATATATATTTATGTATGATACCACTCTTGATGTAGATTTTGCCGTGTTTTTTTGTAGATGCACATAAGTAAAGTTTCAACTTGTTTAGTATCCAAAAAGAAAAGCTACTATATAAATTAAAACAAATCTTTCCCAGCAATCAACCTGTGGAACATAAGTTATTTTAAATAGGTTTGCAGGTGCTTTCAATAGTGTTATTGCGACAGATTCTGTGAATGTGTTAGCAGATGACCCCAATGTGTTAGCAGATGATCCCAATGTGTTAGCAGATGACCTAAATGTGTTAGCAGATGATCTCAATGTGTCAGCAGATGATCTCAGTGTGTTAGCAAATTATCCCAATGTGTTAGTCTTAAAGGAGTGGATGTCCTCTGGTCTGTGCTGTTTATCTATCACATTTGATTGTATGTTGATTGCAGTGTTGGTGCCATGGTNGAGTGGATGTCCTCTAGTCTGTGCTGTTTATCTATCACATTTGATTGTATGTTGATTGCAGTGTTGGTGCCATGGTGATACTATTGTGGAATTACAAACACTAGTATATGCGCTTGTGAGCAAACATGTTCAAAAACTCACTAGATACTGTATGTGTGCTTGTCTGATACTATCATAGGTTGTTGATAAGGCGACTTCCTTGTTCCTGTTGTCAAACTGCTACATGTCATACTATGTTATTGGTGTATTCGTAATAAATAAGTCAAAATACCAAATTTTTTTACTTTTTACAGTGCTAATGAAATAATTACATAATTATTAATCATGTTTGTATAAAGAATACTCTGTTTCTTTTAGTAGTTTTGTGCTGAACAGAACTCGATGCGATCATTCTAGTAAAATTCTAGTAAATCCGCTTAGGAATCAAAATAAGGGAACATTTCCTTGCTAGGTATATATTTTTGCAACATTGGCTAAATCCCTCCTAAAAATGGTGCTGATTATGAAAATTGCACAGCTACATGGCAGCATGGGTGATTAGGCTTGCCCCCTGGCCTCCCCCTTGCCCCCTGGCCTCCCCTTGCCCCCTGGCCTCCCCTTGCCCCCTGGCCTGGACTACCCCACCCTATTAAGTAGCAAATCCTCCGGATTTGCTACTTAATAGGGTGGGGTAGTGTTTTGGCCAGACGATCAATACTTGCACCCACAGAGAGATTCCAAACGATCCAAAACGGCCAAGTGTACAATTAATGTGAGGCAGGTGTAGGGTGTTCATGTAGGCCAAATCGTTGTGCTGAATGGGGTAAAAACTAAACTAATGTGTCAAGGTGTCAGAAACTGGTCAGAATAATTGGCAACAAATATTTTCTGTCAGTTAATACATCCGAAAAGATGAACATTTCGTGTTTATGGGAATATATAGGCCCCATAATAATTGTTTAAATATAGGATTTTTACCTTAAATCTGACCTATCGGGGTACGTATATTTCACAAACTGGATATTTTCATAGCTAGCTTTGTTCAGTAGATCATAAGCTATAAATTGTTACGAATCACGATGCCAGTGTCAAAAATAAAAAGAATGACCTTTTGACCCCCAAATTACACCTTTCTCTTTAGTCAGCGAGATTTTTCAGTGGGAAAATTGTGTTTGTCATTTGTGGTGTCAAGGCTAGTAGTTTTTTCTCAAAATGTCATGTTATTGCAATAATTGGACGGCGAATTTCATGAACAGAAGTGATTTCAGCCCATTGGCCTACATTCTATTATAGTTCTCGTTCATAATTATAGCCTAGTTGTGACAAACACACACACCGGGGAAACTAGGGGACTTTTGATATGTTGTTGGTATTTTGCAACTATCCTGAAAAAATTGCTTTGTACTATTTATTTCCATGTTCAACCCTAATGCTCCTGGACTAGTAAATCGTATGTTTTTTTGNACAGAAGTTTTATATTGTATTGTATTGAATTGTACATGCATTAGTCCTAGTCATACTGAGCCAATTTGTATCTCTTTGTAGGTCAAACAAATACACAGTAAGATAAAAAGTGTAACCATTCCATTTAGATAAATGGTTACAATGTTATCTTAATATGTATTTGTTTGACAGAATAGGCACTCCGGGCCTTAGTGTTCTGGTCAAACAATCAATGCTGCCAAGTTGCAAATGACCAGGTATGTGGGTGTCACAGTAACACAAAACCCATTGTAATATGGTTAGATGATTACATTGTAATATGGTTAGATGATTACATTGTAATATGGTTAGATGATTACATTGTAATATGGTTAGATGATTACATTGTTATCTCAAAATGTATTTGTTTGACAACATACGGATTTGCTAGTTAATAGGGTGGGATAGTGTTTTGGCCAGACGATCAATACCTGCACCCACAGTGAGATGCCAAACGACCCAAAACGGCCAAGTGTACAATTAATGTGAGGCAGGTGTAGGGTGTTCATGTAGGCCAAATCGTTGTGCTGAATGGGGTAACAACTAAACAAATGTGTCAAGGTGTCAGAAACTGGTCAGAATAATTGGCAACAAATATTTTCTGTAAGTTAATACATCCGAAAAGATGAACATTTCGTGTTTATGGGAATATATAGGCCCCATACTAATTGTTTAAATATAGGATTTTTACCTTAAATCTGACCTATCGGGGTACGTATATTTCACAAACTGGATATTTTCATAGCTAGCTTTGTTCAGTAGATCATAAGCTATAAATTGTTACGAATCACGATGCCAGTGTCAAAAATAAAAAGAATGACCTTTTGACCCCCAAATTACACCTTTCTCTTTAGTCAGCGAGATTTTTCAGTGGGAAAATTGTGTTTGTCATTTGTGGTGTCAAGGCTAGTAGTTTTTTCTCAAAATGTCATGTTATTGCAATAATTGGACGGCGAATTTCATGAACAGAAGTGATTTCAGCCCATTGGCCTACATTCTATTATAGTTCTCGTTCATAATTATAGCCTAGTTGTGACAAACACACACACCGGGGAAACTAGGGGACTTTTGATATGTTGTTGGTATTTTGCAACTATCCTGAAAAAATTGCTTTGTACTATTTATTTCCATGTTCAACCCTAATGCTCCTGGACTAGTAAATCGTATGTTTTTTGTAGCATGACGTTTATTCGTTGAACAAAGCTTGTGTTCACAGGCGCAGCGGAGTTGGCAATTTGGAAATGCACCTGTTGTCTGGAAGTATTGCAGTTAACTACGGAAGATGTCTTATATCCATTGGAATAAAAAAATATGTATTTCACGTATAAAAATGCGAAAACTGTTGGCGACAGCAGTTTGTCGACAGTTAGTCGAGAGTTTGTCAAGAGAGTGTCGTTCTTTCTGGCCTTGCCCATATGTGTATATAAATAATGGTTGCATATCTGTAATGTCTGCCTGCTAGCGTATGTGTGCAGTGAAATGTGGCAACTCTGTAAGTCAAGGGTCATTGTTTGAAACCACACATAGACATATAGTGCACTGTTGTGGGATCTGGTTTGCCAGATTGTGTAGTTAAGCATGTGACATACATTGGGTGTTCCTACTTTCAGATGACGGATCCGTGTAGTCAACTCGGTTACTCGGAAACACTTCACGTAAATTTATCTGGCAGCATTCATAAAATGATGTATGGTGGACCCAGTGGTCTCCAGTGTTTATTTTCTATGTAGACCAGTCTGACAGCCTAGGCGACCATGTGACCATGCTGACGTGTATACGCGTATCATTCTGAGGTGGGCATTCGCAGAGAGTGCTTCGTGTCGTATGCAGTTTCAACGAACGTGAGTAAACTGACTTTGTTGACTAACTATTAGCAATAATTGTGACAGTAAATCAATGTGTTAAATTTAGTACTGGCTCCAGTTGCACAATGTCAGAGTAATTAAAGAAACAAGCCGCGCTGTACAATAGTGAAATCCAAGGTTTGGATCTTAATTGGGTGAAGCTAACAGCAAGGTTCTTTATCCCTTAATAATATATACGTGGCGTTCTAGTAACATGGATGCGTACGAGATAGGTCGGTAGCTATCTAGAACTTTCCGTATGCATCCAAGTTACTAGAACACCACGTCTCTGCCCAACTGCGTTTGCATCTGCAACACAGTAGCATCGGAGATCCTTTTCAGAGCGCCTATCGCCCGTCACACAGCGTGGAGACAAGAGATTGTATGTATTCAGGATGATATATTGCGTTCATTGAATGCTGGCAAGCACGTAGTTCGTTCCGTTATTGCTTAACCTCTGCGCTGCGTTCGATACGATCGACCACGACTTTCTTCTAGCATAATTAGACAGAATCGGCGTGAGGCGACGCACTTTGCTGGCTGGCGTCCTATCTCACCGACCCAACACAGTGCGTCAATGTTAATGATCTATCTTGCAACATCCAACTGCGACATGGAGTTCCACAGGGCTGTGTTTTGGGCCCTCTCCTCTCTTCTGTCTACTGTGCAGGTCTTTCAGAGGTCTTCTCAAAGCATGGAATTCGCTACCACGTCTACGCAGATGATATCCAGCGAAGCAAAATAATTTTTATGCATGTTCTTTATGTGATTATATCATATTCTTATTATTTTCACTAGGGTGCCAACCTATGGAAACCTCATGAATAAATTACAGTGAGTTGGTGAATTGTCAAAGTCATGATGTGAGTCAAAATGTATTATCGCATGGACCTTTCCCGTGGCCAGCCTCCAACCAGGTCCACGAAGATCAAAAGGCAAACAGTTCTGGAAATTTGGCTACAAGAACACATATTGTGCGGTTCCTGTATTGTGACATCAGGGAATCCCGTTTAATACATTACAGGTCGCACCTTCGCCTGTGTCGCTTCTTACTGCCCCGGGTGCCCCCTATCTTGGACTTGACATTTCTTATATAGTTCCTTGCAGAGGCCACTCCTAGGCTCTTACAGAATGTGCGAGAGAGCCGCATCGTCTGCGCCAGCCACATTATGTAAGAGGCGTGGTGTGTTACGTCACACTAGTGATCACGATAGTCATATTGGCATTGCTGCTGAGACTGCTCGTCCACTTGGGATCCTTTCTCTGTATCTTCGGGATTTCCCTGGCTGGCAGTTGTCGATTGGCACCCATTCTGATATCTGAAAAACACGTTTAACATCTGTGTTCAGTATAACACTAAAATAGTGAAACCGTTCGTCGCCCGAAACCGTACGTCGCACACTAAACTGGTTAAAATGTTTTATATTCTGTAGAAATAAAATTTGCTAATTCATATGACACATAATAGTGGCTTAGGCGACTAATATAGTAAATGTAGACGAATACAAGTATATGATGCTTTGCAACATTTGCTTACAATTTTCATCAATTGTTTATTTTATTTATATGACATTTTCTATGAATTCGGTTGCTATTTTATTCTAATGACGCGCTATATATTTAGCATATCCGTTATACAAATAAAACTATTATTTAGAAATATAATATGGCTATCACACGGCTCCAGTCGATATATCTCGATAATGCTGCAATCGTAGGTCGCCTGAAACCATCCGTCGTCTCCAAGTTGGAGCCCGTCTGTTCCCGCGAGAAACACTTTAGGCCACTCATTGCTCCTGGCGACGAAGCACCCTCGGCAAAGATCACCAATTTACTCAATCCTTCCCCAACATAAAATAATCAGGAAAATTCAGGGATTTTACCAGAAATGTTATTGATAGTAATTCACGAAATTTATGCCATTATAGCTAACTATTAACTATAAGTCTTACATAGGTGGTTCGAATAATAAAAACTGTTTTAAAGACGTCATCTTTTAAATATTGCATAAAATATGACCCATTTATTGGAAACAGTACTCAGGGTTTTCACGGTACATATATAAAATTAAGGTTCCCAAAAATTAATTAAGACGTATACGTACGACCTGGTCACAACCGTCTACTCAGTTTATTGAAGGAGCAATGGTCCTAAACAACGTTTATGAACGTTTCGCGAGAAATGACCATATATACTATATATTATATGTCTACATATATACATATATACAAATGAAATGATAATCATTATGCTTACGTTTTTGTGTTATCTTATGTAGTGCTTGCATTGTAATAATTATATTCACTAATGTAATGTATTTTAATTAATAAATTATTTATTTATTTTTATTGTAAACACCCGTTATTCTATTTTTAGAGATATGCGGTGTCAAAATAAATTTGATTTGATTGATATATATATATATATATATATATATGGTATTTTGTTTATATATATATATATATATATATATATATATATATAAACAAAATA
>SDWI01003203.1:7135-18416 GCA_009193005.1 Lamellibrachia luymesi
ACACCAGTACACCGTGTACATACAATCGGTAACATCTTTGGTTGAAATTTGAAAAGTTCATAATTTAGAAATCAAACGTAACGCTAGTGCAAGCCGGTTTGGCGTGTCTATGCGGAAAAATTTGAAGGTCTGAATATTGGGAACATCTTCGTAGCTTCCCTCGTGGAGCGTACACGTCGTGTCTCGGTGAGATAATCTGCCGCGCTCCCCGATTGCGCAAATCTGTCACCTTTTAAAGCAAGTCAATAGCTTTCCAAGAAGTTTCCAGTACCAAAGTTCGCATGTGTGAACATCTCCTGATTCTACCAAAATCATCCAAAACCGTCTCACGCATGCGTAAACAGGCCGACGCCACACAACCTCTCTGAAGAAAACCCATTTGCATTTTCGCATAATTATTATAACTGTATGGTGTGGGTGGCTGTCCTACATCTTGCCAAACTTTTCCCGGCCCCCTTACGGGTCAGGCCAGGGTGAGATCTTGAGGAACTGGTTGACAACTCATTAATAAACTTCAAGGCAAGGGGAAGAGCGTCAACTTTCTACCCACGCCTGTAGCTTGGTTCGGACGAAAATACCCATTACTCACAATTGAACTTCTGCACCCAACGCTAGGATACATGTCTACATAGACATCCTGGATTTTCTGAATAAAAAAATTATTATATCTATATTAACCGCGTAACGAAGGCAATGACTTTACAATATGTCATTCTACTTACGAACCGGGGGTGGGGGTGGGGGGGGGCGACACATGTGTCGTTTACATTGAGACTAGTTCCGATGTAATGTACGCTATATAGGCGAGACCGGGACTAGTCCGCCCCCATGGACACTCTAATAGACCTGGAGACTGTATTTGTTGAACTAGAGGATCAGTTTTGACCTTAAATTGAACGAAAGTATCTTGTCCACGTTTGTGCTTTCAAAAAAATGCCAAAACTGGTATAAACCAATATCCAAATCTGACTCTTAGTAGACCTATCCAAGCATGGACAGACTTGCCTCTTGTCGGGGCAAGTCCGCCCAGGGGCCGGGGCAAGTTCGCCCCACATGTAGTTTAAGCAGCAAATGCACAAGAACGGTGCATTTTTGTGTTATTTTATCTTATTTTTTATGTAAAAAAACATCATGTTTGTGACACACATTTGCTAGAAACTTAAAATCCTCACAAATTATGTTGTATGTATGAAATAAACTAGGCAAACTAAAAACAACGTTTGGCACTGCATCGGCTAGAAAATGGTGAAATAAAATCTGGTTTCGTCACAAATTTTTATTAGAAAATAACTCACTAAACTGGACAATTGGAAGTCGAAATAAGGGGGGTCTGGGGGAGTCCTGCTATAAGGCATGAGGGATCTCCCATAAGAAAGAAAAATGTAAGCTTGTGGGTACCACATTTTATCGTTTTACCGATGTAATTACTCCACCTGTTGCTGCGTGTGAGGCAACTCTGGTTCGTCTGTGCTAAAACTCGACGGTTTTCGCAGAACGCCACAGTTTCCGCAGAACGTGATCGATCTCGCAACAAGAACTCGATGGTTTAGACCACCATTTTCAATTTAGTCATTTAGCACACGCTCTTATTCAGAGCGACCTACAACAAGTGCATTCAACCTAAGTTGGTAGAATAACTACAGGTCGCTATGATAAGAAGCAAGTTTTTTTCCACAAAATAGGCGTTAATAGCCATTACAGTTCCTGAAAAGAAGATTTTTAAGAATATTTTTTTGGTCATTTCGAAAACTGCGCTGCATGTACTTTGATGATCATGTGACTTAATCGTATGGCGAATTTGCCCCGGGGGCGGACTAGTCCCAGTCTCCCCTTCGTGTTCTTTTACCGTAATATTTGCCACGGACACAGGGGGTCTAAGACCCCTTTCGTGGCCTAGGGGTGTCTTACACTGTAATGTGCGTTTCCGCGTATCCATGTTGTGTATATGTTTGTGTTGATGTTGGTATGCATGTGGGTATGTATATCAGTCAGCGATCGTTGATTGGCGTCGTTGCAGTGTTTCATACATTACGGGACACTGCTTGGTTCGTACCGACATGACGACATGATCCCGTGGGACGACGACATAGACGTCATGTGTAACAACTCTCAGCGGGCCGAGCTCAAGCAGGTAGGACGGAAGCCGTATATGGCGCCAGGTTACAATTGCTGCACAATGTCTTAATACATAGTTAATGCTAATGAAGCTAGCTTAATTGATTTTACTCGTTCCACATGTGTCAGGTTTCTCATACCTAGTAGTTCTTTTGTTGCTCTTCTCTGCATATTTTCTATTGCAGTAATGTGTTTTTTTTCTTGGTACTCATGCAAGAACAAACTTATTTCTGCATGGAAAATTTCCACAATAGAGAAGCCAAAGAACTGTCAGATATGAGCAACTTAGCACATGTGGGACCATTAAAATCAATTAAGCTACTTTCGTTAGCATATAGACATCTCACATGAAATATTATTGAAGTCTTATGTTTAATAATAATAATAATAATAAAATTACTTCTTTGGCGCCAATCTCATCGGAAAAGCCAAGCTCAGTGGCGCAACAAAACCAAAGGATTAGGCATTCTCGTGATCACGTACAATGCAAAAAGTCATCAACAGATGGATGGACGTGCCAGGAAGCTAAGGAGGATAGACGATATTAAAAAGAAAGGTTTTCAGATGACGGCTGAACTTTATACATGAAACATATGACTATGTTTCCTAATCAAAACTCTTGAAATAGGATGAAGCCTCTGTAAGGACAGGGAACGGAGTTCACACTTTTTATGTTAAGGGCAATTTTTAACATAACAAAGTTTTTTCCCTCGACTCATTTAAAAACCGCCTGGATAAAGTCTGGTCAGCCCAAGCGATTGTATACGATTATGAAGCACTAGCAATAACAACAAGCTACAACAACTGGAACAGGAAATTGTGAACTATTATTAGATTCTGAAGACTATTGAGGAATCAAACGGATCCTGCGACAAGAACCTGCCTAATATATCCTAACGATACTTTAATTTAAATCATGATTTCCTTTCACTTCACAAGTCGCGTGGTACTGACCCATATCGAGTTGCATTGGTGCTCTACATTCGTCAACCAATCAGTTTCCCCAGCTGAGCACGGGCTGTGAAAATTAGTTTAATAAACCGAGGACCGTGTCTGTGATCACAATTGCTCAGTTGACACGAAACAGGGACGATTGCAGTATGATGTTACGTTCGAGTGCGCTCGTGTTTACCAGTTCACGATATGTAAATAGAGTTCACGACTCCATTGAACTCGTAATTATCAGTCGAGAACTCGAAATTTAAAAAGGAGCCTCAGTTGACGACTCGTATATACGAGTTCACATGTTTCGTAAACTCTATTTACATATCGTGAAGTCGTGTTCACGAGAAGAACAAGCGCATTCGAACGCAGCGTAATTAAGCAGTCTCCNTGTCTGCCTTTATGTTGAACGATTTGAAGAAACCACTGGAAGATTCTACATGAACATATCAAGCCACGACTCATTATAAACCGAGGACCGTGTCTGTGATCACAATTGCTCAGTTGACACGAAACAGGGACGATTGCAGTATGATGCTACGTTCGAGTGCGCTCGTGTTTACCAGTTCACGATATGTAAATAGAGTTCACGATATGTAAATAGAGTTCACGACTCCATTGAACTCGTAATTATCAGTCGAGAACTCGAAATTTAAAAAGGAGCCTCAGTTGACGACTCGTATATACGAGTTCACATGTTTCGTAAACTCTATTTACATATCGTGAAGTCGTGTTCACGAGAAGAACAAGCGCATTCGAACGCAGCGTAATTAAGCAGTCTCCACGGGCCCAATCACTGAGACACAAAGGAGAATGGTGGGACCGCAGAATAGCGCATGTCATTTGAGAACATTTATTCAGTGAGTTAACCTGAAAAAGTGACAGACTGCACGGCCTGCATGTCAGCACATCTCGTGTAGGACTACTACTGTGTGATCAGGCAGACACCTTCCTAATAGTACTTAGCAATTGAGATCAAATATATGTCTTGAAATTCAATTTGGAAGCAATCACAGTTTCACGAAACATCCTCAGACACATACAGATATAACACAAGCCATGGTCTTTTAATGTACATTTTTCATTATGCACTTATTACGTAATGCTAACCATTACGTAGATTAAATACTTTCGTAGATAATATTCAATGGATATCAAGTAGCACAGCTTCAGTTTTCTAGGCAATTATGTTACCTTATCTGGTAAAGAAATATAATAATTTTTAAATGCAATCGTGTTATTGCTAACGTTTACAACAAATGTACACTGATATATACCTTCTTTAAAAAAGTTATACATTCAAATTCAGAAATCGAAATTTGAAACTATATACGTACGACACTGCTCATTGTATAAGGTATACGTATCTACAAAACAACTACTGTCGTATTTCAAATTTACCAACTTTACAAGCATAATAAAAAAATATATATTCTCAGCCGAGCAGGACCAGAAGCTTAGTGTTTGGGCCACGTTATTAGGCAATATTGTAATTATATGTAATTTGAAATTCCTTTTGTCCGCTGTTACGCCTCAGAGCCCGGGTTCCTGGAGAAGTATGCGTTGCTATTATAATATTTAAGCATATATTAAGAACTTCACGCTATTTGACTCCCACCTGTTATGCATACATATATTTTCACCAAGTTTGCAGACTTTTCGCGGCATTGCATACTTCACTGGTGCACTGGGTGCGGCCTCGTTTTGGGTTCGCGCGTCGCTACGTGTTCCCGCTGTCCCGGCGGCCATTTTCCGGGTTGCGGGTGCCCGTTCCTTGCGACACGGGAGTCGTAGTTCGCACAATGTTCGGTGATCTGACTGAATGCGCCTCGAGAGAAAAGAGTCACCGCGTCGAGTTGGCCTATCCCAGCTACATGACTCGCCGAATACCCTGCGCCAAACTCACCAATAGTTTCCCTTTCGTGCATCATCATGTACTCGAAGGGGGTTTTGTAAATGAGACGTTGCGACTCGGTGATTTGATTCTTTATTGGATTGTGCTGCCACCTTGCGGCGACGGGACAAAATCTACCCACAATGCCATCAAACGTCACTAAACGCAGGGAAGTACTGTGTCACATGATCTCAACGTGACCTTAGTACGTTCATCCCATCCACCACTCTGTACTGAGTACTTCTCTGATCGACAACATCAATAATACTGTCGATCAGAGATTGCACGGACATTACAGCCGTGGCGCACATATTCGCGTCTGGCCTGAATGGATTCTGCCGCATGAATAGAAAATACTGAAAACGGGCTCGTAGCGGTTGGGTTTGGTCGCACTGGCTTTTTCTCGGTGTAAGCGAAATGTCAGAATTACATATGAAAGGAATGTAGATTGGAAACATGATCAAACCATCAAAGTATTCGATAAATAGATTTACATCCTGATACAGAGTGCAAGAGGAAGGGGTAGCCGGCAGTGAGACGGGAACAGATATTGCTGAAATGGCCCTGCTATTTATTGCCAACGACGTCACCGTGTGATTGTTTTGGAATGTTTGAATGTTCAACATGATTCGTGTTGAATTTTTGCTACGCACACAACAAACTGAAACCATTGATCATTTGTATTTTAAAACATTACCAGCCATCTTTGATTGCGATGAATGTCCCCATGGTTAAGCCACCTTTATGGAAACACGTGTTTTAAGGTTTGTAGCAACGTTGTGATTGAGTGAACTTAAAACATGTGAATATGGATATTGTTTATGTATACGTGATACAAAAAAAAAAAAACACTGGTCGAACACACGTCGGAAACTTCCGAAGTAGCGCGTGACGTCACACGTGGAACACAACACAGCAAACATGGATTCATCGCCGATGATCGAATGTTTCGGATAGTACAAATGAAAGGGTTTTTGCTGACAGTTGTCATGATTTTGAATGTTATGATGACGATTTACCCATTGTTCGGGTTATGGGTGTTCGGCCATATAGACATGAGCCGCTGGCTCAGGAGAAGCAGCCTCGTGAAGCCGCTGAACAAAATATAAACAAGCCCAAATCTGACATCGATGGCAACACGGGCAACTTTTAAAATACTTTAAATTATATCTTGTTTACTACGTATTGTTTTATTTCTGACTTTCTGGAACGGTAGATGGATACAAATACAACGTATTCCTTGCGTTAGTAAGCATATATCAGAGATAAGTGGAACCGAGAGCTTGCTGGTAGATAATATAAGAATTGGCTGACAGTGGTATCAATATGATTTTGAAATAAATTGAGTGTGAACATCACAGTATGTTTACTGTTGGTAATGCAGTGAGCCAGATAAAAGATCGTTGAGTTCTGTATACCAGCACTCGGCACGTTCTATTAAACCGACTACTAGTATTATGTAATATGTTGTGGATATCAGGATATCAAGCCTCAGACATAGTCATATACACAGTATTCTGAGGTCTCATTCAACTAGTTAGCCTTTTTCAGAACAGTATCCTTCCAGTTGTTTTGCCTCCCTGAACTGATTCAATATAGACGACCCGATGTTTACTTTGTTGACAGGTGCACATGTAGTTGTTGTGAGCCAATGGAGTCTGAGACAGGGATGCAATGTTGCAGGGAAATTCCACAAATATTGGGAAAAGTTGACAAGCTAGGCTCAGAAGAAGCCACAAGCATTACTAACCATCCAGGTGTTTGAATAAGTGGGAACTAGAAATTGCATATATGCAATACCGGCAGAGGTATGGAGCAGTTAAGAAGCCCACACACGAGTGAGTTTATTTTACTAGATTCAGTAGATTATTAATTTCTAGTTGGTTTCCACAACTCGGCAACGTTCTATTAACTAACTAGTCTGTAATAATTTGTGGTTAACAGAGTCTAGTGTTTTTGAGGTCTCATTCAACTAGTCAGCCTTTTTCAGAACATTAACGCCAAGCTTACCTTCCTATGCTGGCAGTGCGGGTGGTCACTGCCAGGGTGCGGGCCGTCCTCGGTGGTTCTTTAACGTCCCGAATTAATGACATTAACGTGATCTCCTAATGATGAGACCCAGGTTTTTACACCAAATGTACCGTGCCTGGTCTGGGTCTTGAACCCAGAGCTCTGGCGGATATGCTAACCACTACATTAAATATAAATTTAATTTACACAACATTATTTGATTTGGGTTGAAATGGTTAGCAAACTATATTCTATGTACATTAGCCTTGCATTCACGTTATACACGATTCTTCTACTATGTTATGTATTATATGTTCTTGTTCAACTGAAGAAAATACAGATACACAGCATATCACCAGTTAGTGAGGTGGTGTTGGGGGTATCTTGGGGAAAAACATTGCGTGCCACTACCTGTATGAGCTGTTGCTAAGATACGACAACAATACACAAAAGATGGCGGAGTATACAGAGGATTTTAGTGGCCAAATGTGTGAACATCTATTTTCTCTCCATCCACACAGCCTTCTTGTTGATTTGATCAGTTAAACAATGTTTGACAGATAACTTAAAATCTGGTCTTGTGTACTGAAGCCTCCAGGTGCCCCAGTACGCGACACGAGCGCGCCAATGAACGAGTGTTGCTAAGCAACGCGTCAACAAACCCGGGACTGTGGGACTGAAAATACTAACTTTATGAGGAGTTTGTTGTCGACATTATACAATATTTAGTCAACTTGACTTCGGTCTAATTATCTAATAAGGGGCTATCCATAAAGTACGTCACGCTATTATTTTCATACTTTTTTTAGACACCCACCCCTTCTAAAGTTTTGTAACGCTGGCCTGTACACCCCCTAAAACTAAATTCGTTTTGAGAAAGACCCCCCACCTATTATGTATACATCTATTGTTATATTCGTTGCATGTCTGTATTGATTCATAGTTCACATGTAGAATATATCCACTACAGACTTCACTAATGCATGGTAGAGTACGTCCGCATTCCTTTTCTGTGGGAATTCTGTTGAAATATACCCCCCTAAAACGGCATAACAATAAAAAACGTCTGACAAAGTAATTTTTTTCAGGAAAAGAATGACGCATAAACAGGTTTTTTTAGACATATTTTCGTATAACTCGACATTAATCACACTGGTTCGATACATAGGTGCACTATGTAAATAACCTCGCTTTGAGAAAAACGTATATCCGTAATTCACCCAAGACAAGTTTTCTGACAAGTAACTTGAGGCTTGACTGCACTCGATAGATGAACTAACTGTAGTTGTTTTGGATATTGAAACTATGCGCAAAAAAGTCTTCAGATTTCTGGGAAAACGGCATATTATATTACGTAAGGCAAAAACCACACCGACCAGTATGATTATGCACCCGATACAATGTAGAAAAATGGAACGGCACGCATTGATATTGGCCCATGGCATGAAAAATTAGGTAAAAATGTAAGTTTGAAGCCGAAATAATTTAGGTCAGTTATTATAACGAAATACGCAACAAGCTTCTTTTCAACTTGTTCGCCACCTGTCTGTCAGCCTCGGACCTAGGCTACCATCCGAATCCTAGACCTAGTAAAGTTTAAAGGCGAGATCAGAAAAATCTTACGATAATCCGCTCACGCATTTGTCATGTACGTACCTACATGCTAAACATGGTGATTCGTAAGTTCTGAATAGCCAGAGCCTTGCATCAAACTTCGGACAAGATGAAATTGTATTATACAATAGATGAATGAAAGAGATATTCCGTTATGTGGGCGATATTCCAAGGACTCGGTACTATCTTCTATAGTTTAATATTTAGTCGCCAGATGTCGCAAGTAAACGTATCCATTCATCCAGAGTCCGTGATGTGGCGCTATCGTTTGTCGCTCTCGGCCAGAAAAACGATCGGCTAAGTAATAGAGGTGATCATCATCCGGTGCCGTATATGTTGCAGGCGTAGGCGATCGTGTCCATCTCCAAGACAATTTCACACTGTCACAGGTGTGTTGTAACATTCTGATGTGCTCTTCCCTAGCCAGGCTAATAGACCATCAAGGATTTGACTTCTTTGCCGCCGTCTGTGTCCCCCCATCTGTCCCGTTGTCACCAGATGTTCTATTTTTCTCTTTCTTATCACATGACCTAATAAAAGGTTCTGCTCGTATATTCATGATTTTGCACTTGATCTCCCTTTTTACGTTTTTTATGTCCACGATACACTAATACACATTTCTATAGCCATATGTGTTCTTTCTGAATTGCTTAGTCATCGACCATTAGTCACATCCACGCAGTATTAGTACGGGCTCTGCGTAACATTGAAGAACATGTTTCGTTACTTCGCGTGACATATTTTTGTTTGATAAAAAGTTTTCAATGTTCTGGAAGGAGGTACTACGTCTGTCATACGTATACTAATAACTTAATGAGGCTGATTAATACATAACGCCCAGGGGTGCTCCTGTGGCAAAACGCCCATATTCGAGGACCTCCGCTAAAATAACTATACTTTTTGTCTGTGACATTGAAAATCTCAACATATTGTATTGTTCTATGTTAATGAACTAGTGCACAGTGATTCGAATGTCACTGATTAATTGTAGGCCCTATATAAATAAGTATGTCAACACATTGGGCCAGCCAATCTCCAGAGACCTAGCATAACATAACATAATATAACATAACATAATATTTATTGCTTCTTTAAAGAAGAATTCTTCTTACAACATCAAGACAAATGTCTACAAATACACATATATCATATATTGAGACACGTAGTCATAGCATTCAGAGATATCATGTTGGTGAACAACTAATGGGCGGATGGATGAGATATGGGGGTGTGAGTGATGAATGAACGAACAATGAAGTATTAAAACAAGCAGGAATGGATACATATACCTATTCAGACTGCGCACACTGGCTGATATCACAAGTGTCTTAGGAATCACCGACTGCTGTAAAGAGATCTGGAGCTATGTAAGAATGTCCTTTTGAATCTTTCTGTTCTGCAATACGCCGAACTGAGGCGCTTCCCTGAGGGCAGGAGCTGGAACAGGGGATTTCCAGGGAGACAAAACAGTTACCAAACCTAGTGGGTCTCGCAGACAATTCTAATTGTACACATGCTTCCACACACGCGCGCGCACGCACGCACCCACGCACGCACGCAAACACACACCCACCCCATTTACATATAAAATAATAACTGCATATCACGCCATCTGGCGAATAGCTGTGACAGCAGTCTGATTAATGGCTGCACAAAGCTGAGCATTGATTGGATGGCGAGCACTGCGAGCACTGTAGTGGTCAATCGATTAACGGCGACACAGACGCGCCTCGGGGTCACAGCGACGGAGGCATGCGGTTGACGACGATGCGGTGGAGACGGACCTTCGTCTGTAACGTCGCCTTGTTCCTGATCAACATCGGCGTGTTTGTCTGTCTGTGTACGTACGCTTTCGAGCGGGACGAGGATGTGTTCCGACGCGGCGTCATGCTGAGCAAGGATCGAAGGGTGTTCAAGGACATGGTGAAGCAGTTCTTCGACGCCACAGAAGCCGCGCGTGTTACGGTACAGTGGTTTGTTCCGGTTGACTTACTTGTTGTAATGTGCGTTTCCATGTCAACATGTGCGGCTGGATGGGTGTGCGGTTTCCCACCTGTGTCTGTGTGCGTGTATGTGTATGTGCGCACGTGTGTGGATATATATATATATATATATTCATGTATATATATATATCCATATATCCATGTTGTGTGTTGTTGATGATGTTGTTATGCATGTGGGTATGCATGTCAATGAGCGATCGTTGATTGTTGATTGGCGTCGTTGCAGTGTTTCATTCAGTTCGGGACACTGCTTGGTTCGTACCGACACCACGACATGATCCCGTGGGACGACGACATAGACGTCATTTGTAACAACTCTCAGCGGGCCGAGCTCAAGCAGGTAGGACGGAAGCCGTGTCTGGCGCGTGGTTACAATGGCTGCACAATGGCTTAAAGGGGGGGGGGTGAAGCACTCGAACAACCATAGCCCAAACATAATAACATACCATTTACAGTATATATCACCCTTATATGATGGGCGCAACGCCACGGTAATTTTGTAATATCCTTTTTAACTTTGCTATTATCTTCGCTGGGCGGCGCCATGTTGCTCTGCGGGGGGCTCAGCGGCAGAGTGGTTTGAGTACGAGCTCCTGGCACCGCGTTCACACAGTAAAAACCTCTCGGAAAAACGGCCGAAACGCATGGAAGATCGAATAAAAAGAAAACTGGTGTGCACTGGATGGCTCCTGGATATATCAAC
>SDWI01003214.1:0-11444 GCA_009193005.1 Lamellibrachia luymesi
ACACACACACACACACACACACACACACACACACGACGTTGTGTCGGCAACAACATAGGCATATGCGTTCTTTTTATCATGAAACATTGCAACATGTATGCGTGTTTTTGGCCTGATATTATTTACCTCAACCAACAGGAATGCTGTTACACTCGCCGCGGCTCCCTCATCACAACGGAGGACGGCCGCGGAGGTCAGACGTCCTTATACCATCCTCGCTATCGCAGACAACACGAGAAATGGGATGTCCTGCCGAAACAGTGGTGCTGTCAATTCAGCGACAACTGCGAGTACTTCTACGTTGTCCGGCCGATGAACTACTGCTGGGGATATTTTCCTCTGTTTATTGGTCAGTAAATGTATCTACATATTTCACTGACATTAGGTTCCGTATTGGAGGGTCCTGTTGATGAGAAAAGCTGCTTAGCTGTTGTTTCTTTTGTTGTTTATGTACAGCCGGACGAGCGCTTTCAGGCAATGTAAAACTCTCTAGATGTCTGAAATACATGGCGCTCTATTTTATGTAATATAGGGTCCTTTATGCCGATTGTTGCTATGTTTTCTTTCGTTTGTTTTCCTAACGTTATCTACCTTTAAGAATTGCCTACACATACCCATATAAATGTGACTATGATCGAACCGTGAATATTCAAAGATTTCAATGAAAACAAAACTTTGAGTCTGAGCCGAAATGTTACTATTTTTTTTATTTTATTTCCTTTGGTAAATTAAGTGACGTTTTTACAAAATTAAAAAGTAAATAAAAACCAGTGGTGGTCAATAAAACCATTTGCCTCACGAATCCACCAAGAATACATTTAATTACAAAAGTTATGAAGATTAGTGACAAATACTTCATCATGAATTGGTACTTTGGGTGAAGTATTTTTATAAAGGAATGATCCATTTCTGGACACATTTTCTTCTGACAATGCAATTTAACTACTAAACGTATGTAGTCATAATAAATGTGCGTTTAAAACGCACTTATAATGTTAATTGACAGGGAATGGACTTTTTATGAAGAAAATGTAGAAGTAATACCCAGCGGTATTCGGTAGCTATAGTAATATATGACTCAATAGAGAGGACCGTGGTTCGAATCAAATTGCTGCCAGTTTCGAGGGAATATATTCGCCTCAGTTCACGCATATGTTTAAATGAATACCTGGGGGTATATATAAAACAATTGTTTTCGCGATGTATTTGTAACATGGGTGCTTCACAGAGAAGACGAGTTGGAATGGCATTGGAATGAACATCTCTGCTAGGAGTGAATAGTTATGCGTTTTGAGCGGTATTAAGGCCCGGCTACCGCGCTACGTAACATCGTTTTGAGCGGTATTAAGGCCCGCGCTACGTAACATCGTTTTGAGCTGTATTAAGGCCCGGCTACCGCGCTACGTAACATCGTTTTGAGCGGTATTAAGGCCCGGCTACCGCGCTACGTAACATCGTACCTTTTTACAGAAGAGCTGAACGCTGGTTAAAATACAGTATCTTTCAACAAGTATTCATGTAGCACTAAAATTACGTATGTTGTGTAACACATGTTCAACTGTATGAACACCGTCGCTGTCTCCCGCTGTCACAGGTTGGTTCTTTGGTGACCCACACATCCGCACGCTGGACGGCTTCCAGTACACCTTCAACGGCCTGGGCGAGTACACACTCGTACAGACGACACACGGCAACTTCACACTGCAGGGCCGCACGGCGAAGGCTCGCGACGCCAACGGAACAGAGACACAAGCAACCATATTTAGCGCGTTCGCTGCTAAAGACGTCGACTCGGACACTATCCACGTTGAGATGACAGCCACACGGGATGGTACGAGCTAGAAATAGTCATGCATTTTGTTTAATATTTGGTGGATATTTGCGCATGTCACACTTTCAATGATTTTGGCATAGCCGTGGTTGGTGTCCTGCATTTATTGTTTCGCATATTACAAAACACTTCAACATCCCCTTAAAAGCGAAACTGATGTTTGTCGGCGTCGAGCGTGTCACCTCATATTGTTAACTTACTTACTCATTATGTGTGCAGTCAGGCACGCAAGGTAGAGCGCAAGCCATGTTTACACCATGCGACACGTTTATGCGTTTGGCGTAATAACACGTATTAGAGAATGTCTACCTCCACTCTGTCGTGAATTATTTGTATTGATAAAATACAGGATGTGTATGCATAACGTTGATCGTTATCGATAAGAGCTAAATTTAGAATGGAGCTTTGATTGCAACAGTATTATGTGAATGACAGAAACACCACATTACTGCGAATAGTGTGTGTGTCAACAATTACATATTATATTGTTTTATGTTACCTAGGTCTGGCAGTTTTTGTGGAAGGCGTGAACGAGACGGATTGGTTCACTGCAGCGAACTTAACTGACGAGAAAGAATTCGATAACGTTACCCTTACAAAGAAGAACGTCACACAAATACAAGTCGCGTACAAGTCAGGTAAGTCGTCGCATAAGCCTATCATATTGTTGTTGTTGTTGTTGTTGCTGCTGCTGCTGCTGCTGCACTTACGGGTATTGTTTTGTTGGTTATTAATCAATAGTAGCCATTCCTTGCTATGAGTACTTTGTCCTCTCTTACGGATTGTCACATAATGTTACCAATGTCCCCAAAAACGTACAGCGTTTAGTATTGGTTCAAACCACCACTCACCACCACAATACCTAGCGTCGGACTTCCGATAAAGCGTATATTCAATATAATACCGAAGCATAGTTATGATACTACATGTATGTAACACTGAATTGCATTGGTATTGAATCGATTAGCTGCGATGAATTCGCCATATGTTAAAAACCGCCATATTTGTTTGCTCAGGACAATTAAAAAATACCATTTGTGCTTTATACAATCAGATATCGGAGCAATATAAAGGAAAACTTAATACGATTCAAATGACGTGACATGACTACCAAGACCAAATTCACCACGCTGTCTGGTTCTGATAACTCAAGAATATCATATGTGCTTTATACAATCAGATATCATAACAATATAAAGGACAACTTAATACCATTGAAATGACGTGACATGACTACCAAGACTCTACCCACCACACTGTCTCGTTCTGATATCCACGTTAAAGTCGGTACCATTAACATTATTTCCAACCGTTAGGCAGCGCGATTGGGACTGTTATTTTGTAGTAGTATGGCCGCCACGTTTGTGTGGCCTTCGTGCAATCATCCATAATCAAGAAGTCGTATTGCTATAGAGTTTTCTCTGACGATCGGGGTGAGTGCACAACAGCTCGACATCACAGTCGGAGCGTCAGACAACTTCAAGGACAACACGAAAGGCCTGATGGGAGTGTTTAATGGCGATCCCACTGACGACCTTCAGCCGCCAGATGAGAGTGCGGTTCCTCTGTCAAATAGCTCCTCCGAGAAGACGATATTCAACGAATTTGGTGAAAAATGTAAGCGACGCATACATCATTTATTATTATAGGTTTATTATATTATTATATTATTATGTTTATATTATTATTATGTTTCTCAACTAGTATCCCACCGATATCCAACCGATATTGTGTTGATGTAATTATCGCAAAGAATTGTTGATTTGAATCGATCAAATGCAACACACACGATGACAGTTATTACAGTTTCAACCAACACATCTCTTTAATCTAACAGCGTTCATCATTCAGTCATGACTGATTACTTGTTCCTGTAGTAGTCGCCATGTTTCTGTTTGTATCGTCATTTCATACTTGTCGTTTGCATGTTTGTGTTGCTGCTATTTAGTATCAAACCATTGTTCTCTTATATAAAATAAATTGTGAAAGGCGTCAGTTGTCTTACGGTTCCACCCACCGTTTGGGTCCAGGGAGAATCGATGCCGTCGATTCACTGTTCTACTACGCGCTGGGCGAGGGTTACTCGACGTTCGCACACACCGAGTTCCAGCCGCTCTTCCTCGAGGACGTGCTCGCCAACATGACGACCGCACAGAGAACGAAGGCAGAACAGACCTGTGGGGACAACAAAGAGTGTCTCTTTGACTTCGCAGTTACAGGTTGGAACCAAAACCATTACATGTCGACATGCAAAAATAGAATGAAACATATTACGACATATCTTATATATAACACATACAACAACATCAAGGGTTTGAACGTTGGAGATTAGTTGCCACAAATTAAAACAATATCCAAATCATCGTACATACTGCTCATATAATACATGAACCATCCCATATGTTGTTTTACATACTTATTTTAAGAATGGTTAGCTATATGTCATAGGAAATAGCTTTGGAACGGATTTTTCTGATAATATAATTAAGAGTACACAATATGACATTACACCTACTCCATTTACTACTTACCGAACGTGACGGAGGCGCTCCTCTAACATTCAGTTTGAATGCATATTTAGGATCATTAAATCCAAATATTGATGTTGATGACTAAAAGCAGCAGTATTATTACGTTAAGGCAAAGAAGATGCCGCTGCAGCGACTTTGGCGACAAACGCAAAGAACGAGGAGAGTGCAGCTACGTTATGTAAGTGCTTAGGTATCTGTTTTTTTTTATAAATTAGCGTTGAAGAAACACTAAAAGCCTTTGGTCTCATCTTTGTGGTGTCAGTGCCAGGGTAAGTAAAGTATCGTATGCAAGAAAATATTTTTATAAAAACCTGTGTTAACTACTGTCAAACAAACCTGCTGTTGTAAAGGAGTATGCGCCATGAACCTTGTCTTGGCGGGTATTAGAGACGCATGGGACAATGCTTCATTATTAACGCATGCACAATACAGGCTACTGAATTTCAATACAAGTTAATGTTAGTAAAATATATATTAGTTGCTGACACGTGACTTCGTTTAATATTTGCGAGCTAGGATCGGATATGCGTTGTTGTGGGTAAATGATTCTTCTGCAAATAGTTTATCATATTATGCACCCCAGTGCAGTTTTGTCGCGCTATCGGGGACGCTAGAGTATAATGTTTTATGTATTTCACAAGTTGCACGTGACGCCATCTCTCAATCAAACGTGTAGGGCAACAAACCATGTCCAAACAGATGTTGATAATATTGCGTTTGATGTGATAACATTGAAATAAACCATTTCAGAATAAACTGCAAATAATGAATTATCAGTATTACCATCGAAATAGTTGCATTGCAAATACATTCATGTCGTCCCTGTTTCAAACATTCACGTAATCTTATATTTGTAGCGAACGCAAGTCCTAACATCACCGTCGACAAGATATTCAATGTGATAGTCGGACTAGAAAACACCCTGACTGTGATCACTTCCGACCCAGACGGTGATGCAGTCACTGTCAAACTGGAGTCGGACCTTCCGGATGGTTGCAGCTTCCATGATAACGTTTACAAATGGACGCCCACCAATATGGACCCAGTGAATATATCGTATGTATGATGACGGCAAACCAAATCTACCATTATGTAATATGTAAGCTAATTACGTTTTTCAATTTAATAAATGTCAAGTTGTTTTATATCACATATGATATTTTATTAAACAGAACTGTTTTAACTTCTGTTCCAACAATAATCGAACAACATGAATGTGTAATATGACGCTTGGCATACAAGGAGTGGTATGCTGTACTGTGCAAATGTAACCACATACACACAGGTTTTCGGCATCTGACGGCAAGGGAGGCCTAGCGGCCGCCGATGTCTCCATAAACCTGTGCAACTGTTCTGGACGCGGAGAGTGTCTGTTTGACCTGCTCGCTGACGGCTACGAGCTGAAGCAGACATTCAGGATCGTCCAGTGCAACTGTTCCATTGGGTGGGAAGGTAAGGAGTGACAGAAATATAGATATACAACCGGTGTGTTGCGTTTCGTTAATATGGTAAAATACACAATTTTGTACAGTACTATCTATAGACACCCATCCGAACAATAAACACTTTTCGTAAAACAAGTATTTATTTCTAACAGGCGCGCGCACACACACACGTGCACTTGCAAATGCACACGCAAACGCACGCATGCAAACACACACACACACACAAACACACACACGCACACACGCACACAAACACACACACACACACACACACACACACAAACACACACACAAACACACACACACACACGCACACACACACACACACACACACACACACACACACACATACACTAGGTTCGTTAACAAATGCATGCCAACGTATTTGAATGCAAATGCAAATGTTTGACTTGAGTCAAATGCAAATGCGAGGTGGTGGAAATAGGAAGGGGGAATAGACAATTGACAGTTTACTGTGAACCATGGCAGGGAATGAAAGACTAATCCTTCTGGTAGGCCACAATGGAAGTTGAACCCAAGACAATAGACTGTCCATTGGTGGGGTCACTGGGTGGATAACTTGTTGGATAATTACAGCTACAATTAATCACTCTCTCTGGCTCTCACTCTCTCTCTAAATATTCAGAGCTGGCAATACTAATGTTTACTCCCCCAATGAGCTGCCACCCAACGCACCCCAACAGTGCCATCACAATACAAGGGAGTCATTTGTCTGCCTTGTTTGATTTTTTCATTGAACAGGTAATCTTGACGCCATCAACATATAATATTATACCAGTTGGCATTTTCATGTTGTATGAATAACAGCTCAGACATTGACCAATTGACCTACGGAGCACTTTTTCAAAGAGCAGGTTGTGAAAGTGGATTCACAGGTCAGAAAATGATTTCATAATCTGCTGAGGGTACTGCTCACTACAGAATAATTATTATAATGGCATGCTGTGAACTTGTCAAAGTGAATATAACAATAATAATTATTCAAATAATTACGCATGCATTTGATTGCGCATTTGGTTGTACAATTGACAAATCAAATGTGTGTGGGTCGTATTCAAATGCAAATACATTATTTTTTATGGAAGCATTTGAATACGCATTCAAATGCTCATCATTCAAATGCGCATTCAAATGCATTTGCATTTATTAACAAGCCTAACACACGCACTAATATTAAGACGGATATTAATCTTAGCATTCTGAATTCAACACAAGCAACATTTCAACTGTTCAATATTAGCTTACAACCTGTCGATGCTACACTATATTTGTTTAGCCTTTTATCATTGCTACTGCTACAACAATCATGTTATGATTTGTTTTCTTTTTACTTTCAGGTGATCACTGCGAATCAAACTTGGACGGTTGCCAAGACAAACCGTGCACACAGGGCACGAGCTGCACTGACTTCACTCCGGCAGAACAAATGCTCAATGACAAGTCGTACAATTGCAGCGATTGTCCGGCAGGAACAGAAGAGAACGAAGGGATATGTCTTTGTAAGCATTTCTTATCGACGGGTGTTAGTGCTTTTATGATTATATAGACGTATATTTTATGTCGCTGTTCTATTTTTCAGGACATTATCCCTAAGTAATAAGCATCGTGACAGTATCGGCCGGAACATAATTGACAAGATACATCCCACGAAATTGCCTTACAACAAGACAGTAGCGTAGGCAAAATGCTTGAAAACGTTTCGATTCGAAGATGTAGGACCATATTAAGCACTACATTAAATCATCACCATACATACTAAAATAGTTGTGCAATTTATTGTTTGTACTGTGCCAAAGATGTTGCATAAGTAAATCAATGCTTCGCTTAAAAAAAAAATGTCTACAGCGATTAATGAGTGTTACGCGGCCAAGCCAAGACACGACTGCGAACAGAATTGTGTTGACCAAGTCGAAGGCTTCTCGTGTACATGCAAAAATGGGTATCGACTGCTGGAGAACAAGAAGAACTGTACAGGTAGGTGGTGCTCGATTACTCCACGTTATTCCAAAAAAATAAATGGTTTGCTCCCCGTTGTATCGACATCAATACAACTATTGTATCAAGTATGTCATATTCATTCAGTCAATTTTTGTGTGGAATGAAACGTCCAGTGGCGTATCTAGAAGCTAGCAGAGGGGAGGCCAAAGGGGCGATCTTAGTCACCCAGTAGTTTATTATTTTACCATGTAGAGGCGCAATATAAAAATACGAAAATAATCAAAATAGTTAAGCCAAAGGGGAATGACCCAATGCCCCCTAAATACACCACTGAAAACGTGGCTATTGTTCAGATATATTAGTTACGGTGGGTGTTAACCCTTTATATCTCTTTATATTATATCTATATAACCGTTTTTGACAAGATTCTGGTTCTCCAGTTAGTTGGTCAGACACAGGAATGTATGATATCCAATGTGTTCTCTAAACTATCCACCAGCGCCACTTGAATATATTGAATTACACTGTTGACCTGGGTAAAAAGGAATGGTACGTTTTCTCAGATGTAGACGAGTGTACCGAAGGGACGGCCGGTTGCGAACATAAGTGTGAGAACACAAACGGCAGCTTCGTGTGTTCGTGCGTCGATGGCTACACACTGAACACGGATAACACGACGTGCACCATCAGTAAGTCATCACATGTTAGTACGGGCATGTAGGAAAACATGTATTAAAGTATGCAGAAACACGTGGGATATGTATATCTAGCTAGGAATACATACGATTGTGTACATTTAGAGCATATGATCAAGCAATGCATATGTGTTCCGGTTACGTGCATCTCTCGTAGAGTGTTTTCGCGTCATCGGCGGGTTAAGCATCGAGAGCAACATTGTGCGGGATGCGTAGTGGGCGTTAAACATTGACATACGACTTATCACACCAACTTATACGGAACTAGCGTATTATAAAATTGCCCAAATTCTCAAAATTGTTCGATCTCAAAGTATATATAAATTAACAATGCTATGTTTCATGTCTTAAGATGTCTTTTCACATGCACTTGACCCGAGACAGGTTGACCCAGAGCAGGTTGTCACAACACTCGAATAGTTTAGTTGATTGTTAAATCACTATAATAGCATATTTTGTATGGATATTAATTATGATTAAACAACCGAACTGTTATCAATACTATTACATTCAGTGTTGCATTGTATTTAGTAAGTTCACTGCGATTTGCCGCAGTGTAGTTATACACTAAATTTGAAGTCACGCTATATATACAAAACTGATCAAAGATCACAACTGTGAGACAGTGAAATACGTTTACACATTAACCCTAATCATTGATCGAGTAACATCATTTTGCAGAGGAAAGTACGGCACAAAAATGTCAGAGTTTACAGTGTGAGCACGGATGCAAAGACAGCGAGTCGTCATCCACTCCTGTGTGTTTCTGTAAAATTGGATACAACCTTGCGAATGACTCCAAGTCTTGTACAGGTAAGTGTTGTTATCGTGTCTGAATGGCCATTATTTGTAATCCTGATAATATCAACTCAGCTACGTCGTCGTGATTTTTGCGTATTTTGTGCATTAGTAAGAGTTGGCCCCTAGCAAATAGGAAACATATGTGTTAGGGGGCCATCCATAAAGTATGTCATGCTCAGAATGTGGGGTGTCCGTAAGCGTTACATGGGTTAGGGGTGTCTTGGAGATCGTCACGTTCGTTATTAAAAAAGGTTTGTTATTAAAAAAGCTAGTTGTCGATATCAGACTGATAACATTGATTGCTATGCCAGTTTTAGGGTATATTTTAACTGCATTCGAACGGGACAGGAATGATGACTCTACCACGCATCAGTTAAGTCGATAATGGCGCGCTTAAATTTTACAAAGTTGGTGAAAAAAAAGTGTACGCATAATAGGTAGGGGTCTTTTTCAAAAAAGAACGTATTTTATGGGAGTGGTGTACAGAGCAGCGTTAAAATTAAAAAGTAAAAAGTAGTGTGACGTACTTTATGGATAGCCTCTTAATCCAACACAAAACGTTCTGCTAGTGAACTTTTCCTTGCAGACGTGGATGAGTGTTTAACGAAAAAGGGAGGTTGTACAGACCTTTGCACGAACTTCGACGGTGGCTTCAACTGCAGCTGCAACGACGGCTCCCAACTGATGAACGACAAGAAAACCTGCGAAGGTAAGTACGTCGACACATTGAGTTTTCCATAATAACTGCTAAAACGATCCAACTTATCTTTATTTGTGTCTGTGATACTAAATATCGACTTTTTTTAATAAATGTTAGGTTTCTGCGAACTTATTCGATTTATGTACTTAATGTATTCATATATGGACATGGAAATGGTTTAGCTAACGTAATAATAAAATATGGTGATAAAATACATATTTCTTAATAACTAAGTATGTTACCAAATATTGATGAACTATTATTTGTTCGTTATTAGTTATTAAATAAGAAGTTAATGCATTGGTGATGTCTGAGATCTTTAGATACCTGATCATGACATTTTCACTCTTCTGTAGCATAGGCGTTGTAGTACACCTTGTCTATGATACATACATCAGTACACACCATTTCACTGAGTAGCTTGGTGGTTACTGATATTTATTTGGACATCCATATTGCATTAAGCATAAGCAAAATTATCCTTGTTTCCCTATAATAGCACTTGCATCACTGTTATATGTTCTTCTGCTTGTGTCCACCATTCTTCTTACATACGCGATCAAACTGTACAACATTCATGTTATACCTTCTCATTGTATTGCAATTGGACTGTAGTTGTTGCTGCTGATTATCGCGATCTTGCATTTATCGTTGGTGTTTCTATGAGTGATCCGAGTGGTCTCTTGCAGACTGTCAGACCGGCACGTGGGGCAAGGATTGTCTCCGTGACTGCAACTGTCGTGAAATTGACACCAACTGCAGCCTTACAACCGGCTGTGCGGAGTGTCCGGTCGGCTTCACGGGCGGTGACTGTCACGACGACATCGACGAGTGCGCCAACAACACGTGTGACGGTCACGCCACGTGCAACAACACGATCGGTACCTTCAAGTGTGTATGTCACGCCGGGTTCACACAGTACAACGACACCGTCTGTCAAGGTATGTTGTGGTGTCCATGTGTGCAACCGCCTACGATCGAATACAGTATAGTTAGTTATAATGTAACTGTTTTATGTGGAAAGTCATAATAAAATTGTGCAAGGCGAGAATAAGGAATACTCCATTAGTGAACCGTCAAAGCACATCACGATCATCCGATTTGTAATTAAAAAACGTGATATTATGTGATGCATACGTAGAGTAGTCAGTCCGAAATATTCGGAGGATACAACCATGTTTATTGAGATGTAAATAACTTGTCTACTGTTATTAGCTTATTTTCTTGGCAGTTCGTTTTACAACATGATGGTCGTTGTTTAAGTATATTCACTTAGAAGAAGGTTATATGTACTGGACATCTGATATAATTTTAACGAAATGATAATGTCTAAAATGTTAATATTTTCATAGCATTTATTTGTGTTCAAAGTTATTTAAACCAAAACAATGTAACACTAATTCCTATGAATGCGTTTTTATTTTTGGATGCAGATTTCAACGAATGTGAAAGTGATCCCTGCCAGAACGGAGGAGATTGTCA
>SDWI01003222.1:4384-15409 GCA_009193005.1 Lamellibrachia luymesi
CACACACACACACACACACACACACACACACACACAGCTACCTTGTTGTGAAGATCCAGCTGACGTTTAAATAAATTCAAACGCGATCGAGTACGCATAGACATGTGATGGTTCGGAACGCTTTGTATATTTACTCTGATTGTTATAACTTCTGACTTTCCAAGGCGTACGTAATCTGCGTCAAAAGTCCGCTTCACCGAGGTTAATACAGTACGATGTCGTGCCATCCTTCAGTATGAAATCTTTGTGAGACCGGCTCCAGCTGCAAGTTTACAAATGTTGGAAGTAAAAAATTATGCTCAAATGTTTATTTGCCGTTATGGAACGGGAATAACATAGTGTTTGTTGATGTCACTCGGGTATGTTAAGCCACCTAACATCACGAGTGCTGGAGGCAACAACAAACAGCGTATTACGCCTTAATTATACATATTTACAAACACAAACATACGGTGGATTATATTAAGATTAAACTTTCTGCAGACAAATCTTTACCAACATGCAGAACAAATAACAAATATAACTGGAAGTGATACGTGTGTTTACAGTTGCCTTAGTAAGCATACAAATACAACATGCATGTATACACATACGTCTTCGATATATCTCACTCGGGGTGTGGATCCTTGGTTTTGAGATGGGGGCGTGACAAAGTATGAGTAGCGAATGGTCAGCGGAAAAGTCGCGCAGCTCTGCCATCCGGGGCGCAAAAATATTCACCCGTGAAAATTCTGACTAAACACTGGGGTCATAGATGTTTGGCGTCCGCCGGTCGTGGATAAAGGTTTCGTGTAGGGGAGACCGGGGCTAGTTGTTACATTTTCCAGTTAAAGCCACTTTTTTGTGAACAGTTTGTTAGATGCACTATTTATGTAAACATATACGTAAACAAATATTATTCGTGTTAATAAAATGCAACATACAATTGATATTCGGAATTGTAGTTAGGTAGATATGTGAAGTTTCTCAGGCGCGGTCGATTGTAACAATTATCCCCGTAAGTGGGGCGAGTTGTTGTGTCATATGGGCAAGGAACGCGTGGATCGTAACAAAAATGTTACTCGTTACTGTTATTTCATTATTTGGATTATACACACTTATAAATCTTATACACAGTGTGCATTACAATGTAGGTGTTAACAGCTTCATATTTAAAGTTTTTAATTTTTAGTTACCAAAGGTAGTTATTCCTCGGATTCTTACAGAACAAGCAACTGTGAATTGAATATAAATTATTGAATGGCGTATGAAATAGTGATTGACAATTGATAGATGTTATTTGACTTCTACTTGATTGAATGATACACACACGTACGCACTCACGCACACTCGCACTCACGTACACGCGCACACTCGCCCTCACGCACTCACGTACACGCACACTCGCACTCAAACACACACGCACGAACATCCACTTTTCAATGTATCGTGCAATATTTATTAATTGCTCAAATAGGGCTCTGCCATAAAAAAAGACTTAACAAATTGCCATCCAAGGCAAAACATCCAGATGGCAAGTGGACAAGGAAGCCATTGTATGTGAAATGGCAAATAATTTATCCAATGATGAGCCGTGTGTGGGGAGTGGTGCTTCAACAGGTAACTATATATTGCACTTGTATTCGATTAAAATGTGAATTATCACAATACATTGACTTTATTCATTTCAGCACAAGTCATTATTGCTTTGATGTTAGGCTACGTGGTGTGGTGTATCAACACAGGTCTTTGTGATGCGCCTAGTGCTGTAGTGTAGTGTGTAGTATGTAGTTCTTGCTTCATACTCTCGCTTTCAGCTACAGCCGCCAGATAGCTCCTTGGAGTGAAAAGGGAGCCGAGTGCGTAAGTCTCCCCCGCTGGTACATAGCCTCTCCATAGACAAGACTCTAGCACAACCTCCTCGTGGTACACTGCGGATACTGGGTACCCTGCGGCCCCAGGCAAATGTGCTAGAGATCTCGGAGCAGATTGGAGCCCCAGAGGTGTCGTGTGCAGGGCCCACCGGCGAGTGGATACGTCCCGACAGTCACCATTCCAATCCCCAACTATGGGTAAATAGTCAGTGTCGGGCAGCAGCGATGCTCGTATCTGGTGCTGGCGGAAGAGTCAACTTACCTTGACCAACGGTGACACTAGAACTAAGAGTGGAAGGCAACTTCTCTCCACTGCGGGGCAACCAGCTAGACTTCCAGTCGTCGCACGGAGTGCTCCACTGGACAAAAGTCTTCCTGGTCCAGAGGGTGTTGATACTGATGCGCGACAGTCTTGGCACCTAAAACAAGAGCGCGAGCGAAGATGTTGGGGGAAGTCCTATGGCGACGGGGTGAAAGCCACGATGGCAGGTTGGAGTAACTGGAAGCTGTTAGCTGAAGCTCTACACATAGGCGGCTTGGATATGATGGTCGTGTGTTGTTGATGAACAACAACAATGCAGGGCAGCAGTCCAGGCGACCAGGCAGCCTTATCTAGGGATGCACTGCCTGCCCCAATCCGGGGACGCCCCTAGAAAAGGTGGGGTAAACAAAGCTTGTTCAATTTGACTCCTGACCAGCATGCCGCGGCTGGTGGGACTCTAATACCAGCGGTACGAAACAAATGAAGAAGAAGCTATCAATAGCAACATGGAATGTGAGGACCCTATTAGACTTGAAAGATGCGGACAGGCCACAAAGGCAAACAGCACTAGTTGCTCGAGAACTTGATCGCTATAACATAGATATAGCTGCTCTTCAAGAAACTCGTCTTGAAGGACAAGGCACACTACAAGAAAAGAACCATACATTCTTCTGGATAGGGAAAGAACCTGGGATAAGGAGAGAAGCAGGGGTTGGATTTGCGATTGCAAATAGTCTCGTTAAACAACTCCCTACTCTACCGACTGGTATATCAGAACGTCTCATCACCCTCAGAATACCTATAGGGAAAACCCGTTATGCTACCGTTATCAGTGCTTATGCACCGACTATGACAAATCCAGATCAAGCAAAGGAAGAATTCTACGAACTACTGGGTCAAACGCTCCAAAAGATCCCATCTACTGATAAAGTAATTATACTTGGAGACTTCAATGCCAGAGTGGGAGATGACTCCACGTCTTGGCCAATAGCTTTGGGAAAGTTTGGAAGGGACAAGTCAAACTCAAATGGTGAACAACTCCTTTCTATATGTACGCAGTTCAAACTTGCGATCACAAACACATTTTTCAAAATGCCTGAACACTGGTACTACTCTTGGCAACACCCACGTTCGAAACGCTGTCACTTAATAGATTACATAATAACACGAAGAGTAGACCTAGCTGACATACGAAGTACACGTGCAATGCGTGGTGCAGACTGTTCAACCGATCACTACCTCATTCGCTCACTGTGCAACTTCCATATCAAGCCACCTCGTAGGAAAACTGGCCCTACACCTGTGAAGAAGCTAAATGTCAGTAAGCTGGCAGACAGCAAGATGCAGGCACTGTTAATGACAAATATGGAAGCCAACATGACAAACCTTCCATGCGATGGCACGATCAATGATCAATGGGAGAATCTCTGTGAGAAAGTGTACCAAACATCTGTTGACACACTGGGACACACAGCAAGGAAACATCAAGATTGGTTTGATGAAAATGATGAGGAAATATTATCGCTACTGGATGAAAGGCGTAGGGCACATGACGCATTGCTGTCACAACAGACAAGAAGTCGAAACCAGCGCTATGCACAAGCAAAATCCAAGCTACAAAAAAAACTACGAGCGATGCAAAATGCCTGGTGGGACAAAAAAGCTGACGAACTGCAACAGCTAGCTGATGAAAATTCCTCAAAAGGATTCTTTGCTGCAATCAAACAGATCTATGGTCCCCAAAAAACTGCTATTGCACCAGTTAGAAATGCAGAAGGTTCACAAGTTTTCACAGAGAAGCCAGAAATTGTGTCCAGATGGAGGGAATATTTCAGCGAGCTATTGAATCGCCCAACGACTGCTACAGAAGAAGCACTTGCTATGATAGAACAACACCCAACACAGGAAGACATTGCAAATCCACCAACACTAGAGGAAATTGTGGCTGCCATCAAATCAACAAAGTCAGGAAAGACACCAGGACTGGATGGTTTACCTGCTGAAATATATAAATATGGAGGTGAAGCGCTTCATACTCAACTCCTGAAATTCTACCGCACTTGTTGGACAGCAAAAGAGTTACCACAGCAGTTCAAAGACGCTTTGATAATCGCAATATACAAAAAGAAGGGTGACCGTAGTGACTGTGGGAACTACCGGGGCATTTCACTGCTCTCAACTGCGGGAAAAATCCTAGCAAAAATCCTTCTGAAAAGACTACAAACAATTGCAGAATTGATTCTCCCTGAAAGCCAGTGTGGGTTTCGCACCTCACGCTCCACAATTGACATGATATTCACCTTGCGGCAACTACAGGAAAAAGCTGTTGAACAACAACAAAGCCTCTACATGATTTTTATTGACTTGTCAAAGGCATTCGACACAGTGGACAGATCAACTCTGTGGATCTTACTTAGAAGATATGGATGCCCTGAGACCTTTGTCAAGCTAATTCAGGAATTTCACGATGGCATGGCTGGTTCAGTGTCTGTTGGTGGAACAATTACAGATCCATTTGAAATCAGTCATGGATTAAAGCAAGGATGCGTCTTGGCACCCACTTTGTTCACTCTCTTTCTTGGAGCAGTACTATCTGCAGCATCGGAACACTTGAGTATGGGCGTTTTCATCCGCACTAGAACTGATGGACAGTTATTCAACTTGGCTAGACTGAGAGCAAACACAAAAACTCGTGAACTTTGCATTCGTGAACTGCTGTTTGCAGATGATGCTGCTATTGTTGCGCACACACTAGAAGACATCAAAGAGATTTGTAAACACTTTGAACAAGCTGCAACCTTATTTGGACTTACAATTAGTACAAAGAAAACTGTAACACTCCACCAACCTCCACCTGGACAAACTTCAACTAGTCCACACATTGAAATCTATGGCACCCCACTAAAGTCAGTCAATAACTTCACATACTTGGGCAGCACGATTGCATCTGACAACACCATCGACATGGAAATTAACAACCGTATACGTGCTGCCTCAGGAGCCTTTGGAGGACTTTGGAAGCGAGTATGGTCACAACATGGCATTGCAATCTCCACAAAGTGCAAGGTGTACAAGGCGGTTGTACTGCCAACACTACTGTACTCAGCTGAGACGTATACTCTCTACCGTCGCCACATCAGAAAACTTTCCCAAGTGCATCTCCGGCATCTACGACAAATCCTTCGGATATCATGGAAAGACCACATTTCAAATATAGACGTGTTGAGACAGGCCAACATGTCAAGTATAGAAGCCATTCTGACTGCAGTCCAACTCCGCTGGACTGGACATGTTACCCGAATGAGCAGCGATAGACTCCCAAAGGCGGTGTTCTATGGGGAATTATCTAGCGGGAAACGCCTTCGTGGTGGACAACGTTTGAGATACAAAGATGTGCTAAAAAGACATCTCAAAGCAACACACATCCCTGTAAACACCTGGGAACCTATTGCGCATGACCGACAAAAGTGGAGGCGGGCCATACATCAGGCAAAGACCCATATAGAAGAAAAGTTAACTTAAAAATATATACATGAGCACAATCGTCGGCATGGCCTTCTAGGTGCTTCTATACCTACCGTCTTTTGCGATGACTGTGACAGAGGTTTTGTGGCACAAATAGGCTTACATTCTCACCGAAGAGCTAAGCACAAGGATACCCCCCTTCATTGATGTCATCATCGAACACGATGGACAGCAGAGAGAGAGAGAGGCTACATGAATATGCATGCTAACATAATATTACTTAACTTGACTGTGCTAATGATGTCATTTGTTATTTGTTTCAAGTATAGCATGCATATTAGAATATCACATAATTTATGTATTGGCAAACTATTTTGTATGTATATGTCTAATTGAAATTGTGTATTGTATGTTGCTGAGATGTACAAGAGCCCGGATGTATGTTCCCGACATAATTAATATTGCACATATAATTTTTATTCGTAATGAGTAATCGTAATTTGGATGGTATGAATATATCACAACAATACCTAGCCCAAGAATATTCACGAAAATCTACAATAACGAGTGGATGACCATCAGTTGTCTGTACAAATCATAGTTATACATACATGATGCTCTTATTAGGTACGGTTGATTCAGCTAAACATTGATTACTATAGTTATTAACGTCACTTCACATAATTGTCCGACACGGAATGTCTACCACTATAGAAAATGCAAAAATAAATCCAGTAAACCAAAATGAGA
This sequence comes from Lamellibrachia luymesi, assembly GCA_009193005.1. NCBI lineage: Eukaryota > Metazoa > Annelida > Polychaeta > Sabellida > Siboglinidae > Lamellibrachia > Lamellibrachia luymesi. Next base: position 10,715 of record SDWI01003222.1, read on the forward strand.
GTTTCTGTCATTTATTTCAGGAGCATTTCCCACCAGTACATACTGCGTCTATGTGGTTCAATCTGTTATATGATATTGCTCAAATTAAATTAGTTTACGTTCATAGTTTCATGCTGAATTGATGAGTCAATGGTATTATAATTGAAGCCGGTACAATCTTTGTTTGAGGAGGTTCGAATTGTTACAGCAAACGCCGATAACTCTTTATGATATGAACAAATCTCTACAATGTTTTTACCAGTGATTGGACTTGAATCGATATTTTAATGTCATATCGAAAATATGCTATATATCGGAATTAGACAAATTAATGGACATATCGGGACCATATCTGACGTCGTCGTCAGTGCATTTAAACCACGGACCAGATCATCAAAAAAGCGCTTGTTTGGCCACGTTTCCGGGTTGTAAAGATCAATATACACATGAACCACTAAAGTGTACAACATTCTCTGGAGAATAAACACGCCCCGTGGCGCAACATGAACATGACAAATAACTTTTGAAATCACTTTATCTTGAAGGACACATTTCGCGTCACATTACCTGTATGCACAGTCGAGAAATGTCGCGAACAATAACAACGTTGAAGACACGTTTCAGAACCTGTGTCAAAAAGTATCAAAGAACTAGTGTCTGAGAACAAGTGTCACAAAAATAGTGCATCTACCCTATCAGAGAACCAGAGCCAATTCAAATAAATCTAGAAGGCATAAATACTTCCAGTAAAACACATTGTCAGTTTAAACCATTTATTCTTTAAACATTCCAGAAAATGTGTGTAGCGCTGGTGTGGTCTAGGATGAAATAATAATTATAGTGATATTACTATGTAAGCCCGGCATCTGGCCCGACATCTGGCCTGACATCAGATCCGCAGGTCAGGAGCCCACGATCGAGTCAGAGTGTAGTCGTCGAAAGCAGCCTTAAAGTGACAATTGTCAAATATAGATTGGATAACCTGTGCGCAAGTGCTCGCGTTCGTCATATGCTAGTTAGCTACCCTAAATAATGAATACATAACTAATTTCTACCTCGCCTTTTAAAATTAGTGCACATTGACAAAGCCAATGCCAGTTGTCTTTACATTTACATTGCGATAGCCGTACTGCACGATCAAATAGCATATTATATTCTGCATTTCTACCACACACAAGTTTCAGCTTCGAACAGTTCAAAGATCAAAGGAAAGACAAAATGCAAAAATAAATCCAGTAAACCAAAATGAGAGTTTCTGTAATTTATTTCAGGAACATTTCCCAACAGTGCATACCGCGCTTTTGCGGTTCAATCTTTGATATGATATTATTCAGATTAATTTTTTGCGTTCGTATTTCATACTGACTTGAAGAGTCAACGATATTTATTTGAAGCCGATACTATCTTTATTTGAAGAGGTTCGAATTGTTACAGCAAACGCCGATAATTATCATATTTATGACAGGAAAATGTCTCTACAATGTTTGATCAGTGAGTAGACTTGAACCGATATTCTAATGTCATATCGAAGATATGCTTTATATCGGAATCAGACAAAGTAACAAATATTTCGGGACCATATTAGGATTACCTCCATTCGCCAGGGGGCGCTCTGTGGTTATGGATAGGGTTAGGGGTCACTGCCAGGTGGCGCTCATGTTACCCAGAAGTATGTGCGCATGTGCGCGCAACCGGAAACTGAAGAGATTCATGGACTGGCACTATATTTCCTGGTGGGGTAAGACCACAGTTGACCTTCCTGTTTATTGTTTCACACGAATGCAGGGCGCATTAAATTGCGATATGTGAATTTAAAGAATTCATATGATGTGACATAAGTGCAATTGAGCAGGCATATTCACAGGTTTGTTTGTAGAAGCTATTGGCTGTGAAATGGTGCATTGTTTTGAGAGTTTAAAAGGCGGAGGGATTTATGGGAATTTTTCTGCTATGGGCCACGTGGGCGCATGAATACATGGCTATTTTTGTCAACATTGATGGGCATCGCACGTCGGGGCGTTTTAAGAGAGCTGGAGGTATGTGATTTTGATAAACTTGGTCGGCATGTCAGTGAGATGATGCTGGTTGCTGTGAAAAAGTTTCAGAATTTTTAGTGATCAAGTTTTCTTATAATCAGACAAAACGTTAACATGGCCACCAATGCAATTTTCAACTGTGGTCTGACTCCTGGTCATTTCCTTCCCTATACTAATGAGCTGGAGTTCCTCTGTCTCAATATCTCCAAACTTGGCGCTGTAGTTGCGTTGGCTGGCAGGTTGTTCAAGTTGGCTGTTGTACGAGGTAAGAAGTTATAGTGGATGAATTTCTTAGTGATTAAGGGGAGTTGAAGTGCATCGGAATGCGTGTGTCGAGAGCGTTTCACGGGGGTGGTATAAGTTGGGGGATTATGTCTAAGGCGACTATGCCATATATGGTCTTATAAAACATGACCAGGCGGATGTCAGCTCTCTTTTGTTGGAGGCTGCGCCAGATTAGGTTTGTGAGTATAGTGGTAACACTGGCTTCCCGGCTGTAATTGTTACAACCGTAACGGGCTGCCCGTCTTTGTACCATCTCTATTTTGTTTTCGTTTGTTTAGTGTATGTGTCCCATATGGCAGTAGCATACTGTAACTGTGGTCTAACTAAAGTGAAATAAGCACTGGTTTATAATTGTTCCTGTTTAACGTTGAGATTTCTTCGTAGGAAAGCAAATGATGCAATACCATTGTTGATTTTTTAAACCAGATTAGAAAAAAAATATTTAAACAGTAGGCGTCACATCTAGATTTCATGTACTATTGATTTCCTTACTTTATTCATCTAATGATTGCGGCTTTGAAATGCAATCATGTTATGTGTTATCAGTTAAAAAACAATTGTATATTGTAATGCAGCATTTAGAGTATACTTTTCAGCTGCCCGTCGTTGGTGGAACCGCTTGCCACCACGTGGCGCCACTCTCACTAAACATCGGCAATTTTTATGCATTTGTTGTTTTGTGGTACGCAATGTCTAAATAGATATTTAAGTACTTAAATAGTTCTGTCTGATTTCAAGAGAATTGCATGTTTTAGAAAATATCTGAATATTTTCAGGGCAAAATGCGAAAAATCCATTTTTTGTTTTTGAGAAAAACTGATTGTCTTTCATCCTTATAGTGTAAATGGAATCTTGTATACTTCATATTGGAATATCTTAAGAATACAACATCAAAGCAAATTGTAGCTGACATCTTTTAATTTAGTGCAAATTTCAAATAGGAAATGTCAGACATTCATAAATATCGCCCGTATCGATGTTTATCGCGTTTTGTCCTGAAACCCTTTATACAGTATTTCTATTGTTTCCGGATGTTTTGCTATGATAAAAATGTAAGTTTCAAGTACAGGTCCATCTAAATATGAATATATTTATCAACTGAAAACATCACTATAACGACAACTGCGCAAATTATTTGCATTGCTCCATCTACAGGCGAGAGCAGAGATAATGTCACAGTGGATGAGATGTGACAAGAGTTTAAGTACAATTCCACAACTAATGCTTAACAATAACAACCAGAGCTAACTTAATGTTGATTACCCATTGTACTGATTCATAACAGTCTTTCAGCCTGCCTGGACTAGGATGTAACATCAGCATTAACTTAACAATAACAACCAGAGCTAACTTAATGTTGATTACCCATTGTACTGAGGGATTCATAACAGTCTTTCAGCCTGCCTGGACTAGGATGTAACAGCAGCATTAACTTAACAATAACAACCAGAGCTAACTTAATGTTGATTACCCATTGTACTGAGGGATTCATAACAGTCTTTCAGCCTGCCTGGACTAGGATGTAACAGCAGCATTAACTTAACAATAACAACCAGAGCTAACTTAATGTTGATTACCCATTGTACTGAGGGATTCATAACAGTCTTTCAGCCTGCCTGGACTAGGATGTAACAGCAGCATTAACTTAACAATAACAACCAGAGCTAACTTAATGTTGATTACCCATTGTACTGAGGGATTCATAACAGTCTTTCAGCCTGCCTGGACTAGGATGTAACAGCAGCATTAACTTAACAATAACAACCAGAGCTAACTTAATGTTGATTACCCATTGTACTGAGGGATTCATAACAGTCTTTCAGCCTGCCTGGACTAGGATGTAACAGCAGCATTAACTTAACAATAACAACCAGAGCTAACTTAATGTTGATTACCCATTGTACTGAGGGATTCATAACAGTCTTTCAGCCTGCCTGGACTAGGATGTAACAGCAGCATTAACTTAACAATAACAACCAGAGCTAACTTAATGTTGATTACCCATTGTACTGAGGGATTCATAACAGTCTTTCAGCCTGCCTGGACTAGGATGTAACAGCAGCATTAACTTAACAATAACAACCAGAGCTAACTTAATGTTGATTACACATTGTACTGATTCATAACAGTCTTTCAGCCTGCCTGGACTAGGCTGTAACATCAGCATTAACTTAACAATAACAACCAGAACTAACTTAATGTTGATTACCCATTGTACTGAGGGATTCATAACAGTCTTTCAGCCTGCCTGGACTAGGATGTAACAGCAGCATTAACTTAACAATAACAACCAGAGCTAACTTTATGTTGATTACCCATTGTACTGAGGGATTCATAACAGTCTTTCAACCTGCCTGGACTAGGATGTAACAGCAGCATTAACTTAACAATAACA
>SDWI01003225.1:5589-18018 GCA_009193005.1 Lamellibrachia luymesi
CTTCCCCTTCGAGATCATAGATACCCCACTACTAGCCTCGATTATTCAGGCTCCGCGCTGTGGCGCCACCGTTGTCGCACATATCTTCGTCTGGATGCAGATGCAGAGTGGGGTTTTCATTGTGACGAAAATTGTGTATGCGCCCATATTCTGGGTGCATACATAATTAGCTAATTACAATGACACACGGGCATTTTATTAATTCATAAAATAAGAGTTAACTTTTACCAGTTGATGCGATTCAATTCGAATTAACTTTAAACTTATATTGACATAACTGTACGCCAAAAAAGTAAAATTAAGCAAAAGAAATGTTTAATGTAGCATCTCGATAATGACGCTGATTGGCTGCTGGCGCTTTACAGGAACGCCTACACAAAATAGAGTGGTGATAGTGGTTAACAACGAGACCACGCCTCTGATGCCAGACTCTCGTCTCTTTCGGCATTTAATTGTTCGTTTTATTCAAATGATGTCAGTCACGCATATATATATATGTCAGTCACGCATATATATATATAGTCATCACTCCATTCTGTGTAGAAGTTAACTCTTATTTTGTGAATCAGCCAAATGCCCGGATGGCATCGTAATTAGCTAATTATGTATGCGTCCAGAATGTTGGCGCGTAGAACTACGCAGCCAGCTTTGTTATAGAAATGGTTCGCGAAAATGAAGCCTGCAAACGTCAAGCCGACGAAGCACAGCCGGCTTTGTTCGGCTCACTTCGAGAAAACGTTCGACCCCGACTCGGAGAAGATGGCAGCTGTCGTTGGTTTAAGTTCTCTACGGAGCCAACTTTATTTTAAAAAGGGAAACTTCAAGCCCACGGTTTGCTCGCTTCTGAAAAATTTGTTTCGACCGCGAACCGGACCAGAGAAGATGATGGCCCTGGGTTATCCTGGTGCTCAAATCTCTTTGAAAGAGGATGTCGTCGCAACATTATTCCCAGTAGTGGAAGCTATGTTGACGCCATCAATAGGTAGACCACATGCTGCGACACGTGCATCGACGACCACGGTCCACCTCGCTTTGTAACTGGTAAAGGTGAACGTAAGATAGATGACGCATTGTCGGTTTTGGTAAGGAAGCGACGGTTGGTAAACACGGGGAAAAATTGTTTGTTCAATGCAATTCATTGCTAGAAACTGCTGTAGACAGTCAGCTAAGGCAGATGGGAATGCAACGCAATATTAGATACCGCCTTAAGGCTAGCGCCGATGGCGCTGCCCAGGTACACGACCGAGAAGACGGATAAGCGAGTATAACTGGCTCTAGTAGCAGTATACGCGCCGCTTTTCTCTGCAGTCACGTCGCACCTTGACGATCGCGACCGCACCCCTAATGCGGGCCACCCGTGCACAGGCCATCTCGGTTCTCGTGGTTTTTACGTCCCTTATTTGACGACTGCTTGTGTGAACTTCGTGGCAATGAGGTCACCCTCTGCAATTCCTCACAGTATCCCATACCATTGCTGTCTGACAACGATGCAGATGCTATGCCCACGTCAAATCCACTAGATACGAATTAGCAGCACTAAATACAACTTGACGTCATTCATTTAATCCTGTTTTAGTTTAGCTCTCAAAGCATCCCTATCTAGTAGCCGGTGTTCTATGACAAAAATCAATGCATGCACCGACACCAAGGTAAAAGGCTAAGGTGTTTGCCAATGTCTGGTAACATACTGTATGTATTGCCCACACAAAACAAGCACGGCTGTATAAGCTATTACCATTATTACAACTAGTATGAAGATTGCAATCGGTAATTATGATTTGACTGGCAGTGTTTGTTGCTGTCGTTGTTATCCTGGAAAAGCAGTGGTCGAGAGCAAAATGAGTAAATGTGCCCCAAAGAACCGTCGGGTCCGTACGACCGGGATAATCGTTTGTTAGAAGGTCGGCTTGTTTAATGGACATGTTGTAATATTGCGAACAATCTATGAGCATGTCCGTTATATAAACCCAGGAAGAACTTTGTACTGGTGAAATGCTCACAAGAAAACCGATTCTAGCTGGCGGCGGCGATACAAATTATAATTATTTATGTTTGTATGCCAATTTCAACAGCGGTTTCTGCGCCATTACCCTACGAAGCTGCAGGGACATTGCACTGGAGAGGTTGATCTGATTGGAAGGACAAAGCGTGTGCAAATGCTTAGCAAGACTTCAAGCTATGCGACGACGTGACTGATGTGCTTATAAATCCAAAGTTGCGAATGCTTCTGAAATACGGTAATGGAAAATTCCATGGTTGATGTACACTGAGTTATTTTTCGAACGAAATTGCTAAAGTGAACCAAAATTGGGTGAATAATAATAAACCCCTATTGTGGGTTGCTTTCACTGATGTGGGATGATGTGGATACTTATCCAATTAATTTGGGTGTGACGACATTCCACACGAATATGCCAATAAAGGACAACATTGTGCGTGTTTGTTCGCAATTACTACAGTCCCCCAACTTTAATCGACGCCATAAATTTCTATCTGCAGCCATTCTTCTTTCTAGGTCATGTGCCTTTTTATCTGAGTTTGTGCGTCTCTTGCTATGACACGTTTATTTTGGACGTCCACTTTTTCTTTTTCCAGATGTGTCCAGTATCACACCTGCTGTGGTGTTCGTGTTGGCGACATATCCTTCAAATGTATCGTTAACTGTTACTTAAGTGTCCAGAATATGGAATCATTCACGACGGATTATGTTACACAGAAGGCAGAAACACAATAGTTTAAGTTTATGTTTGTTTGATTGATATGCGATACGGCATATTTAGGCTTTTGAATGGTGTAATCAATAACGTCAGAAGTTGAATATAGGAGTTCGTCATCCATGTGTATTGTTACTGGCAAATAATTCACAGATGAGTCAAATGTGTGAAACTGCGCTGGTTTCATACGTAGTCATTTGAGAGAGAGAGAAAATCCACTATGAAGCTGCGAGGACATTTAACTTTTGTGGTTGGTCTGATCCGCGGGAAAAAGCGGGTGAACTGCATGCTAGGGCCACATAGTTAAACAGTCATCTAACATAAGAAGGCGCGATCGTACAAAGTTTAAGAAGTCTAAGAAGTGTTGGGGCCAGTACCCTTTATACTAACAGTATTAAGGGTGTACGCAGACGTACCCCACGTAAATAGAACACGTTATCCAAAATACATGAATTCGACAACAACGAATGGCGTATCTAGGATCTCACAAAGGGGGAGGCCAAAGGAGGAGACCAAAGGAGGGCCAAGGTTTGTCACCCATTAGTTTACCATGCTGCCACTTAGTGGCGCAACAGGTTACATAAAAAAAACAAATAAAAAAGTAAGCCATTAATGCCATGGCCCAAATGTCCACCTAAATGCGCCACTGACAATAACAGTTATTATATCGAATATGATCTTGGCAATACCTTCAGGGATGCATAGTTCAATTGTACCGTTGGCGTAATGTTGATAGAGAATGTACGGAGAATGTACGGAGATGACCTCACCGGCAACCTACTCACTGGCACACTGACAACCTACTCACTGGCACACTGACAACTTACTCACTGGCACACTGACAACCTACTCACTGGCACACTGACAACCTACTCACTGGCACACTGACAACATATTATCTGATTAGCAATTGAGTCGGCGTTGACAAATGACACGGCCTTTTTATTTTGTACTGCGTCCCGTCATCCACGTGTTCCTTGATGTCCATTACTCGATTTAAACAAACCACTGTCTGTTTAAATCGAGTAATGGACATCAAGGAACACGTGGACGACGGGACGCAATGTAAAATAAAAAGGCCTTCTAGAACATTTTTAATGCTTAATCCAACAACATGTTATTTCGGCGTTGAATATATTCAGTTTGTAATTTAGCATTGCTCATATTTTAACTTCCGTCCATTTTCTTGTTATGCCATGTGGAATCATTAGTGACAAAAAGTCATGTTTTAATTAGGAATAAAGTATATAATTAATAAAAAATTATGGACCAGAAGTCATGTTTTGATTCGGAATAAAAGTATATAATTCATACCAAAAAACAGGCTCCGTGCTGGGTTATGATTATTTCCGGAATTATAGGTTTAGTGGACTCCGTTTCGCAGGTTTTGCAAATGTTCTTACAAGTTATTTATTTTAGCAACTATGTGTTTGGTTATTGTTTTTCTCGTCTCGGAGTTTGTTAGAGTGGCTACAGCACCGTCATTTACTGTTTACACGTCAGAATCAATGTTGTTTATGGTCGATCTCTCTGTTTAGTCCCCCTAGCCCCCCGTGCCACTAGCCCTAGGGAGGGCTACTACCACTAAAGGGGGCCACTGACAGTAATTATCCTTTTAACAAAACGTTAATGAATGGTCGTCGCTTTCATTCAAGGTGTGACAGTTAAATTGTGTTTGCCCACCTCACACAAGCTCTATATAAAGGACTTAATTTAAATCGCAGGGCAGTAGGCTATTCACACAATGTTTAACAGTTAAATGGGGCTTCAAATGATTAATTCGTTTTTAAATGCATAATTCGTTTGACTGTGTTAGTGGAGCTGGCACCAAGTAGCAAGCATACAAAAACACTGCTAATTCGAGAAGGGACACGTCAAACAGTTTTAGATCCCATTTCATGTCACATTATAGTTTATCAGTTCCAAAACCACCCTCCCGGGCATAAAGTGTGGACGTAGACGGTGGCACACAAATAATGGATGGGTGTTTTGTAGGCGGGTGACTAAGCGTGCGACTTCATTTCAGCGAAGCGGCAATCTTGATGACAGAGCAGTTAAGGCTGGAAAGGGCGCTACATAAATATGCGTGATTGAACGAAGCCGACAAACAGGTATCGTTTAACTCTACCGGTTCGCGAATACACGTAATAGCACCGTTGCCAACATCCGCGTATGCGTGAAAAGTGACCATGCCACCCCATGTTGGTATGCCAATTTTACACATATTTTATTCATTTGGTTATTCTTAATGTTCCTCAAGAAATCTTTCAATTTAAATTGCATACAATTGTGTAATTTGACTAGAAACGCAATGGCGTTCGTTTGTGTTTGAAGCTATATTATGTTGCAATGAGGTAACAAGTCGTAAACAACACCGGCGTTGTCCAGTCAACCAATCATTTATACCGCTCCACCAGCCGTTCGTTTTGAATTTACGATCAAGTTGCGGCAGTGGTGATATGGTGAGTGGCGCCACTGATAGGGAGCGTGCACCATTGAACATGTAATATAATTGTTGGTTCCCTCAGATCGCCAATGTGTTGTGATTAAACCAGATAAATATTGTCACTCGTGTTATGGTATTGTTAGAGGCAGGGTTATAATTGTCAACGTGTAAGGGGCAGGGAAAGAGAGGGAATAATAACGTAACGATGGAGGCAAGAATCACGTGATGTGGTTTGTATACCAAATAATACAGCACATGGTGTCGATGTCCTTTAAAGATACATACCAAATATGAATATTAGCACATTAAAAATAATATATGTATTAAACATAACTGTAACTAGGAAGGAAATGCATACATACAAATAATATCGTTGCTACCCCTCTATTAAGTCAGTAATTCCAAACTGACAGTGGCGCAGTGGCGTACAAACGCCCCACAATCTAAATAATTGTCAATAGTTTTCTACCATTATATATGAAACTTGTATTACGTTCCTCCTACCTAACCAATAGGAAATCCAGTAATATACATAAAGCAAGTTACACTCTGTCTGTCTGTCTGTCTGGCAATACCTGGTGATTTATCCAGCACAAACAATATTAACCACTGTGAAGCAGCTAAATATGTCTTCATCAAATTGATTTAATAATGTTTAGTATGTCACTGTAATACTATTATATGTCACAATATAAATTGAAAGCTAGTCTAGTCGATGCGAAATAACAGGGAATGTGTGGCCTGTTTAAGAAGCCCATTTACTTAAATGTCAAGGATCACCTTTTGGTTTGGTTCCCAAACATGAACAGGGTGAATATATTCATAATTTATCCTATACCCGAGACGACTGCATGCATGCATATGCCTCCAGGGGATTCACAACAATGTGTGCTACACTACACTGGTTATAGTTGTTGTCTGCTGAAACACTGCAAAGGGCAGCAAGTGGATCTCGTGAATAAACACCGCAGTATAACAAAACGTGACTTGCCGTTTATGATTGCTCTGCTAAGCTTTGCAAGTTTTGACGTATCCTCAACCACGAAGGATGCGCTGAACTACATTCTTGACAACTTTCCCTGAGCACACAAGACAAGAGTACAGTATGACGTCATGACGTTATGACGTTATGACGTTGGCACGACCTCTGTTGCTGCCTTGTTTGAGGTCCACTATTTTATTTCGATGTAAACGTGCTCCTGGTTAAACGAATATCATATCAGAACGCATATGCCAGAGAGACCAGCCTAGGTGCTGATACTACAAAACATAAGTTGGCTACAACGCTACCGACACGTACGTAGTATGAATATACGCCGTAGTATGAATATGCTTAGTAAATACATCATGCTTAGAGGCGCTGGGAGCACAACACGTCCTCTTTCTAGATAAATGTACTTGTCACCCTGTACATCTTCAACAATAGTGTTTCCAGTGTATGCTATATAACTTAGTGACGCACTTGTCGGAGTGATAGCTACTGATAGGGTATAACAAGGTCAGTGTCTTTGTTTCCCTATGCTCGTTCAACTTGTCCTTACTTGAATGGAACAAACTGCCAAATGATTGTGTTAATGCTAGTAGTGTGAATATGTTTAAAAATAGTATTTTACAGATATCTGATAAGGGCGGGCTACACACAGATGAGAAAATTGTTGGACTCTCGATAAACCAATGGCTTCCTTGCCATCTGGAACTTGTTGTTTGGGATGGCAATCTTGTTAAATCTTGTTAAATCTTGTTACTAAGTACATAATCAGTTATACCAGATGCATATGTGCAGCAAATAGTGGCTGTTGTGCATTGTTGTTTCGTGGGTTCATGCTAATATTTGAGATTACATTCTGGTGAATTCCGACACTACATTAGCATACCTGTCTAATCGTGCAAACTAATTACTTAACTTGAGTTGTGCAATGGTTGAATGCTATTTGGTACTGCTGCTCGCCCCAATAATACCAATAATAATAATAATAATAATAACAATAATAACAACAACAATAATAATAATAATTTACTTCATATAGCATCAGATACAAAATTATTCGAAGAGCCTTAGNCCGCAGACAGAGTCAGAGCGGCGGGCGTGAGTCTAAGACGGACGGACACCGCAGACAGAGTCAGAGCGGCGGGCGTGAGTCTAAGACGGACGGACACCGCAGACAGAGTCAGAGCGGCGGGCGTGAGTCTAAGACGGACGGACACCGCAGACAGAGTCAGAGCGGCGGGCGTGAGTCTAAGACGGACGGACACCGCAGACAGAGTCAGAGCGGCGGGCGTGAGTCTAAGACGGACGGACACCGCAGACAGAGTCAGAGCGGCGGGCGTGAGTCTAAGACGGACGGACACCGCAGACAGAGTCAGAGCGGCGGGCGTGAGTCTAAGACGGACGGACACCGCAGACAGAGTCAGAGCGGCGGGCGTGAGTCTAAGACGGACGGACACCGCAGACAGAGTCAGAGCGGCGGGCGTGAGTCTAAGACGGACGGACACCGCAGACAGAGTCAGAGCGGCGGGCGTGAGTCTAAGACGGACGGACACCGCAGACAGAGTCAGAGCGGCGGGCGTGAGTCTAAGACGGACGGACACCGCAGACAGAGTCAGAGCGGCGGGCGTGAGTCTAAGACGGACGGACACCGCAGACAGAGTCAGAGCGGCGGGCGTGAGTCTAAGACGGACGGACACCGCAGACAGAGTCAGAGCGGCGGGCGTGAGTCTAAGACGGACGGACACCGCAGACAGAGTCAGAGCGGCGGGCGTGAGTCTAAGACGGACGGACACCGCAGACAGAGTCAGAGCGGCGGGCGTGAGTCTAAGACGGACGGACACCGCAGACAGAGTCAGAGCGGCGGGCGTGAGTCTAAGACGGACGGACACCGCAGACAGAGTCAGAGCGGCGGGCGTGAGTCTAAGACGGACGGACACCGCAGACAGAGTCAGAGCGGCGGGCGTGAGTCTAAGACGGACGGACACCGCAGACAGAGTCAGAGCGGCGGGCGTGAGTCTAAGACGGACGGACACCGCAGACAGAGTCAGAGCGGCGGGCGTGAGTCTAAGACGGACGGACACCGCAGACAGAGTCAGAGCGGCGGGCGTGAGTCTAAGACGGACGGACACCGCAGACAGAGTCAGAGCGGCGGGCGTGAGTCTAAGACGGACGGACACCGCAGACAGAGTCAGAGCGGCGGGCGTGAGTCTAAGACGGACGGACACCGCAGACAGAGTCAGAGCGGCGGGCGTGAGTCTAAGACGGACGGACACCGCAGACAGAGTCAGAGCGGCGGGCGTGAGTCTAAGACGGACGGACACCGCAGACAGAGTCAGAGCGGCGGGCGTGAGTCTAAGACGGACGGACACCGCAGACAGAGTCAGAGCGGCGGGCGTGAGTCTAAGACGGACGGACACCGCAGACAGAGTCAGAGCGGCGGGCGTGAGTCTAAGACGGACGGACACCGCAGACAGAGTCAGAGCGGCGGGCGTGAGTCTAAGACGGACGGACACCGCAGACAGAGTCAGAGCGGCGGGCGTGAGTCTAAGACGGACGGACACCGCAGACAGAGTCAGAGCGGCGGGCGTGAGTCTAAGACGGACGGACACCGCAGACAGAGTCAGAGCGGCGGGCGTGAGTCTAAGACGGACGGACACCGCAGACAGAGTCAGAGCGGCGGGCGTGAGTCTAAGACGGACGGACACCGCAGACAGAGTCAGAGCGGCGGGCGTGAGTCTAAGACGGACGGACACCGCAGACAGAGTCAGAGCGGCGGGCGTGAGTCTAAGACGGACGGACACCGCAGACAGAGTCAGAGCGGCGGGCGTGAGTCTAAGACGGACGGACACCGCAGACAGAGTCAGAGCGGCGGGCGTGAGTCTAAGACGGACGGACACCGCAGACAGAGTCAGAGCGGCGGGCGTGAGTCTAAGACGGACGGACACCGCAGACAGAGTCAGAGCGGCGGGCGTGAGTCTAAGACGGACGGACACCGCAGACAGAGTCAGAGCGGCGGGCGTGAGTCTAAGACGGACGGACACCGCAGACAGAGTCAGAGCGGCGGGCGTGAGTCTAAGACGGACGGACACCGCAGACAGAGTCAGAGCGGCGGGCGTGAGTCTAAGACGGACGGACACCGCAGACAGAGTCAGAGCGGCGGGCGTGAGTCTAAGACGGACGGACACCGCAGACAGAGTCAGAGCGGCGGGCGTGAGTCTAAGACGGACGGACACCGCAGACAGAGTCAGAGCGGCGGGCGTGAGTCTAAGACGGACGGACACCGCAGACAGAGTCAGAGCGGCGGGCGTGAGTCTAAGACGGACGGACACCGCAGACAGAGTCAGAGCGGCGGGCGTGAGTCTAAGACGGACGGACACCGCAGACAGAGTCAGAGCGGCGGGCGTGAGTCTAAGACGGACGGACACCGCAGACAGAGTCAGAGCGGCGGGCGTGAGTCTAAGACGGACGGACACCGCAGACAGAGTCAGAGCGGCGGGCGTGAGTCTAAGACGGACGGACACCGCAGACAGAGTCAGAGCGGCGGGCGTGAGTCTAAGACGGACGGACACCGCAGACAGAGTCAGAGCGGCGGGCGTGAGTCTAAGACGGACGGACACCGCAGACAGAGTCAGAGCGGCGGGCGTGAGTCTAAGACGGACGGACACCGCAGACAGAGTCAGAGCGGCGGGCGTGAGTCTAAGACGGACGGACACCGCAGACAGAGTCAGAGCGGCGGGCGTGAGTCTAAGACGGACGGACACCGCAGACAGAGTCAGAGCGGCGGGCGTGAGTCTAAGACGGACGGACACCGCAGACAGAGTCAGAGCGGCGGGCGTGAGTCTAAGACGGACGGACACCGCAGACAGAGTCAGAGCGGCGGGCGTGAGTCTAAGACGGACGGACACCGCAGACAGAGTCAGAGCGGCGGGCGTGAGTCTAAGACGGACGGACACCGCAGACAGAGTCAGAGCGGCGGGCGTGAGTCTAAGACGGACGGACACCGCAGACAGAGTCAGAGCGGTGCCGCTTGCTCAATAACACCGCATTGGCAGTGGATGCGTCTTAATGAACTTATTTTATAATCACGTTCGTTCCAATTAATAGCACCAGAGGACCACCTGCCAAATGGATTCATCGTCTGTTCTTCGGCAGCGTCCGGTTATAGATTGTACAGCCGGCCGAACAGTGCAATGTTAATCGATAATCCGTAAAATCGATGTATTTAATGCCGACCTGTTCGGTGTAAGTGCCACACCCAGGGGACCTCGAGCCAGGGACGGAACGGCCAAGATGGCGAATGTGTTACTTAATTAGTGATATTGGCGTCAATTCGAACTAGCGTCCGCCTCACTGCACGCACACCTGTCATTGTATGGTCCATTCTTGCGCTCCGCACGTAAAGGTATCGTTTGAAGGGTGATTTCTTAATAAGGTAATTTGCAAAGACTGCACCGCGAAGTTATGAAATGGGTCTGTCTACAAACGACATTATGTAACCACCAACAACACAGCCGCATCCGTTAGCAACTCAACCACCAGGTTTAGATATAACTGCGCCGACGTTTGCTGACTGAACATTTCTACAAATGGTGTTTGCACGCATGATATTTGTTCACATTTCATTCGGGGCAGGTTTATGATTATGAAATAAGTATGATAAATATATATATATATACAAGTATGATAAATATATATATATATATATATATATATATATATATATATATATAAACATATATCACATTAACCACGCCATTAAGTGTTTATTTTACACAACAGCATGGATCATATTAAAGTATTGATGACATAATATGTCTAACTTCATGCACAACGTGGCGTTTAATTACTAAACTTACAAAACAAAGCATTATTTGGAACAACCAGTCATCCAAAAGCTAATAAAACATAGGCTTACATTAAGTTTTAAACTCACGGCATCTACAGTGTCCATTTTCCACTTTCCATAATGAACAAATGTTCTCTGAGAAAATGTTCAATGACCAAACACCGTACAACGATTTTTATTATTAATTTTTTTTTTTCATGCTCGTATGCTGTCAATCAACCAACATACATCTAATGCTCTCACCAGTATAACTGTTGTAGAATTCAAATATGTTTTATGTATGCTAACAATTCTTGACGGGGTAGAGTTTCAAAGACACTGGCACTACATTCCTATGACCTCGACCCACAATTGTAACAGTGGTCTGACCCCTGTAATGAAGCCTAAATGTTGGGTCAGTTAAGCCAACAATGGCGCTCCATGTTGTAACAGTGGTCTGACCCCTGTAATGAAGCCTAAATGTTGGGTCAGTTAAGCCAACAATGGCGCTCCATATTGTAACAGTGGTCTGACCCCTGTAATGAAGCCTAAATGTTGGGTCAGTTAAGCCAACAATGGCGCTCCATATTCTCGCAATCAATCAAAGCGCTTCGAGTGAGAACGTAGCGGTTCAAAAGACATAAATACATTCTTTTGCGCACAACAACGTTCATGAATGGTTCTTTGAACACATGATTATATTATGTAAATATCATTAGCTAATAATATTAATAGTAGCGATCCCCAGTGTTGTGAGAAAGCTGCGCATCTGAACTTGTCGCTTCGAAACATCTTCCCAAGGAAGAGTTTTCACGAAATGGTACTCGTGTCTTAATGTTACTTTTGTCGTCGTGTTGATTCATATTGTACTTGTACATTCATATTGTACTTGTACATTCATATTGTACTTGTACATTCATATTGTACTTGAACATTCATCTAGAAGCCAATACACGCAGCATAATCACCAGTCGTGATTGATTTAACAAGTTTTAGCAAGATTGCCGCCCAAGGCAAATGCCCAGATGGCAAGTGGACAAGGAAGCCATTGGCTTATCGACAAGGAAGCCATTGGCTTATTTATGTGTAACCCACCTTTCTGAGATATGTGTCAACCTTGTTTTTAAACATATTCACGCTGCTAGCAGATTACACAATCTGTTGATAATTTGTTCCATTGATGTATTGTCGTCTGTAAGAACGAGCACTTCCTGATATCCAATCTACACTGATCCTTTATAAATGTAATCTCATGTCCTCTAGTTTGACTATTTTTCTTGAGTGAGAAAAAAATAGTTCTATCAACATGTTCATGCCCATTCAATATCTTAAAAACTTCAATTTGATCTCCTCGTAACCTCCTTGTCTCTAAGAGTTGTTAAACCACATTCTTTAGGCGATCTTCGTAACTATGGTGTCTCAGTTCTGGGAAAATTTTAGTTGCTCTCCTCTGTAT
>SDWI01003231.1:6863-17952 GCA_009193005.1 Lamellibrachia luymesi
AGTTCCTGTCTGGTTTGCTTTGAGGAGCTCACATTCCTGTTAATGTGCTTCCCAAAGTGGCTGCGTGATAAGCAGTCCACTTTGCAATAAAACGTCATTTATTTGGCCCTTTTCAATCTCTACTACATCAGACTTGTGTTGGTTATTGCATAAATATATATATATATGACTGTATAATGTCAAGGTTTAAACTTGTTTTTTTTTGCAGTTCAGGGGCCATGGATAAAGTATGTGACACTCAGGGAGGTGGGGGTGTCTGGATCATTACATGGGTGTGTGTGGGGTGATTTGGTGATTATTATTTTCGTTATTCGTTGTTTTGATCATCTAGTAATCGATATCAGACTGACAGCATTGGTTGCTATGCCAGTTTTGGGGTATTCGAATTCGAACGGAAAAGGATTCCGGACTCTACCATGCACCAGTGAAGTATGTAATGGCGCAAGAAAGTTGCAAATTTTGTGAAAAATATGTATTATTATGTATGCAAAATAGGTGGGGGTCTTTCAGATAAATTCAGAAAATAACTGCCACTATGTGTGTGTACTTACCTTGTTCACTGGTGAAAATAGACGATTAAGAGCGTCATTGTCGTTATTTCTAATTATGTTCGTACGTATCACGCCGTTCTCGTTAATGGGTCACCCGTGTTGACTTGCATGCGCCTTAGTACGTGGCAGCAATGATGGCTAGGCTAGGCGCCCGGCTAGCCTATGGCTATGTTATGGCTGCCGCCTCAATGTTCTCGTTTATAGTAATCCGAATGCAGCTACTCGACTGTCACAGTTTCAAATGATTCGGTCGTTCTAGCCTCACAGACTGTTAGCTTTGCACACGAATATGGATGTTGACTCACTTTCGTTACATCTAGACCTATCCAGACAAGTAATTTCCTGAAAATTTTGGAGAGTTGTTGTGAAATCAGTCGATAGGTGGCGAAATACATTAAGTCGCTTACTGCTTATATATTTATTTAGCGTAATTTAGACTTAAAACACTCGGAACAATGCGCGAGACAAGAGTTGGTTAACACTACACATTGTGAAAATGATTCAGACAGCCTAGAAGATAAACGTCAGATAGATGTTACAAAATATAATATTTTGTTGCAAACTTGTGCACCAGGGGGGAACGAAACAAACTGAAAGCAGACGAAATCACTAGGGGATTTCCCAGGGTATTACCGTTCACGTGACAACCCAGTTTCTTTACAAAAACAAAACCTTTACAATGTGACTACTTTGTAATTAACGTTTTTCAGTATGTATTATATTAGCACAATCTGAGGAAGATGCAGCGTTTTCAGCTGCTGAAATGTTGTAGTAAATTCTCCCGACACAATCTTTAAATTCAAAGATTTTGAAATTGACTGTAGAATAGCTACAGCCTACGTTTTTCCGAATGACAAATTGCAGTACTAAGAAATATAAGTAAGTTCATGTAAAATCACTTTAATAATTATGCATTATATTCGTGATACCTGTAGACTCTCGGCCCATAATTTTACGCGGGCCGAATGTATATATAGCTATGTCATATATGTATGTATGTATGTATGTATGTATGTATGTATGTATGTATGTATGAAATTTGTAATTATTAGCAAAAAACAAATATTTTTTTTGGATTTTTGATTGGACACCTGTTTTGGAGATGTATATCCTATGATTACGTCACACCAGTCATACTTATTCACATGAACTAGATGTTTAATAATACAGTTAGGGAAATGTTTCATACAATCCATGTTTATAGAACAAACACCATATGTTTTACCATTATTAACTCATACATAACATAGCAACACACCTTTGTGAATATTCCATTAACTCTAGTATATTAAAATAATGATGCGTCAGACCACTTCAGGGAAGGGCAAAGTGGGAGGCATCGGTGTGTACGTTAGACAAGCCCAAGGCTTATGCTAGACTACTGTTTATAGACTTTAGCTCGGCGTTCAACCTTATCCAACCTCACACCCCGCTCACTAAGCTGAAACAAATGAATGTCAGTCCAATCATCATCAAGTGGTATCATTCATTTTTAACAGACAGAGTGCAGCTTGTTAAATACATCAGACTCTTTCCCAAACTGTGGTAGCAAATACCGGTGCACCCTAAGGTTGTGTCAGTTCGCCGATTTTTTACATTCTGTATACAAATGACTGTACCAGCAGCAGTACTAACAACTACATAATAACATTTTCTGATGACTCGGCTATTCTTAGTCTGTTACCTGCTGATTCTGACATCAGTATGTACACTTCTGAAATTGAAAGCTTTGTACATTGGTGTGACAACAACCACCTCAGACTCAATGTTAGTAAGACTCAAGACATGATTTTTGATACTAAATGTATTGTTGCCGATCACTTGCCTGTTGTTATCCATGGTGAAGAAATTGCCCAGATCGGACAACACCTAGGTGTCCATCTTGATAAACTTAGCTGGAATGTCCATGTTCACAGCGTGTGCTCCAAAGTCCACCAGCAGTTGTGTTTTCTCCGAAGATTGAGAGCTTTTGTTGTTTTGTTTTGTTTTGTTTTGTTTAACATAATGAATTTCAGCTCCTGCCACCTGGCAGACGCTATAGAACTCCTCCGTGCAGGCTTAATAGATACGAATACTCGTTTGTGCTACTGTCCATTAAACAACTCATGATGCCTGCTGCAACAGTGTCACTTGCCGTTCCTAGCATAACAAGTAATGTGTATGCAATGTATATAATGTCTATTCATTTATTTATTTGTATATTTATTACTTATTATTCTTATTAATAATCTGTTTCACTGTCTACTTATCTGCCGTTTTATAGAATGGTTTTATGTATACATTGCAGTCACGTCTGTTCTTACTCGAGACAAATTTCTCAATTTCATTGTTGAGACAATAAAGAATTATCTTATCTTATTTTGAGTAGGTATTGAAACGAATGTAAGTACACCCTTCTCTTCAAATGCATGAATATTTCAAATAAAAAAAAAAATTAATGCAAACATATAGCTCTTTATATAATACTGCACTGCACTGGCAGACAACACACACGTTTCCACAAAATTAAAACGCTTCATCATGATATTTGAACAAGCTAGTAATCAGCTTACTACTTACTATTTCCTCACGTGCTAGTATCTAACATAATGCTTCTTTCATGACATGCTAGTGTGAAATACTAAATACTAAAAAAAATGTTTTTTTTATTTGCGAAGTTACGAACTTATGCGACCATCATTTAATAACGCATTCATATGAACAAATTTTGTATGATCACATAAAGCCATTGTAGGTCAAAGACTCACCAGTCCTCTGAATAGTTATACTTTCATGCCACTGCCGAGAACATTTCTGTGCTGGCTCTTCTTTCCTATACTTCTACTTCCCTCCACTAAACATCGTCTAGCTGCCGGAGCCGTGTCACTTCATTGACTGCCAGGATGTCCTCGTTGCCTACAGGCGGGCATGCTGGGCATTCCAGTAGGTGGTCGGCAGTCTGGGGGGCATCACCACAGGCACACATGGGGTCATCTCTGTATCCGAGAGCATTTTAGCGTTGAATCTGTCAGCACCAGATCGATTTCTGTTAAGCTTACACAAGAGGCTTACACAAGTGGGTGAAAGTAAAGTATCACTCATTAGTAAAATATGCGATTACAAATATTTATCTTAATGTGTGTTAAATAGTTTACACAAGTTAGGGTGTTAAAATTGTAACATTGGTTTAAATGAAGAATTTAACAGTGCATTTCTGCATGTTCGATGTATTTAATCAGAGAGAAATTTACTGAATATATAGTAACTTGCAATTAACAGTAATTGATGCTCACATGCAGTCATCGTTAACACGCCACAATTAACTGTGTCCATCTTCCTGCTTAGTACACATTGGAATCTTCAACTCCCTCCAGTTGTCTACTTTAATGTATTATAAATATATTATAATTACAGGGATTTTGAATTATGTCACGTTAGTTTTACTGAACTCATCCAGTATTATAATCAATCAAACCTTAGCCTGGTGTTGCAGTTTTCAGTCACCGCATGTTATGAAATAGATAATAATTTGTGTCAAAGACGTCAGCTACTGAATTTCTTACATCTCAGTTCAGCTTAGAACTACTTGAGAATCGTTGAAAGCTAATGGCTGAATACAATTTATAAGAGGAGATGTAATGTTTCAGTCAATATGCCTATGGGGTATTTTTGCACAAAGTGCCATACCAGTAGGATTCAAACTGACCACACAAACTGAGACATTATCACCTACCCTTCATTAAAAACCACTACAGTGTCACAAACTGAATCACTACCACCGTGTTGATGTATTTTATTTTATTGTTGCATTGTATCAGACATCAGAGCAAATATAGGATGTCTAGATACCGGTATCAACTACTAATCTATGTGGCTACATTGCGTAGTTATTACAATAATTTTGAGGGCGATTCCAGCCAAAGTGACTGTCTATAATTGTATTAAAAATATACACTTTTTTATCCACTTACTACTTCTATATATCCTTTTTATAAAACAAGTATGATTTCGTAAATTTTTTTCATGGGAAATAATGGCCTTATTGCATACATGTATGCATTTCATTATATAGGATATCGCGATACCGACTTCATGACAAAATGAGCCACATTTTGATTGTAAACTTTTCAAAAGAAATGAATTAGGTGTACTCAGATATCACTATGTTATAACTAAATTAAACACAAAGCATGACAATATTAATTGTAACTGTAATATTGATTTTAAAAGTTGAATTTTGAATGTCACACATGTAATGCAAATTTCACAAAAAGCCAATTTATTTTCTCATCGAGAAAAGCAATTATTAAATGACATGTAAAGGTAGCAAAGGTGGGGCGATCAATTATCCCACAGTACATAATCATGATAACACAGTACGCAACACGAGAACATTGGTGGTATAAAGGGGAGGATGGTGGGAGGAAAAACGTCCAATGTGTTGCTTCATGAAAACACGACTTGCGTCAGCGAAGTTTGCAACACAAAGGGACAGGGTTTAACTTGTCACGTGGTCACATGACGTTTTTGTACTAAAAACATTTCGCGTACTCCGGACTGTTTCTCGTGTTGCGGACCGCAACAAACATAGCAAAGTAGATTCTCGCCTCACATTATATAAATACTATTTTTTCAAGTGTAAAAATATTCATATAAAAGACGTGCACAAATATTTAACTATATAATATGAAATATACAAGTTTCACACACGTAACACTACAGTATGCATGTGGTGCCTAATGCATGTATATCATGGCAGAGTGTATAGGTAAAAGCTTTAATTTGTTATAACTTAGTTTCTAATCAGTGTAAATAAGTCTAAGTGTAACTATGATTGACACAGAAAACTTACCCTTAATACCCTAGTTTAAATGTCTGATTTGCATATGTTCAGCCACAGGTAAATTCACTTTTCCTCTTTGTTTTATTTGTTGAATGTTGAGAAGAGAATATGATTTGTGAGAAACTGTAAAATAGTTTAATCATTGAAAATAAGTAATCATAAAATAGAACCCTGCTTGTTCATATACATAAATAGTGTGTTATTATGCTTCAGAAGGGACCCACCTGAATAAGGGCATTCTATTTAACAGAGATAATTTAAACAATGGCTTTGAAATAGTGACAGCCCGACACGCATCTACATGGATCAATATAATTGACACTGTTTAAAACAACATGTTTGATAATTAAGTTCCACAATGAGGCTTACAGCTACCGTTTGTCAAATTATGCTGTCTTTGTTTGTGGGTTTGGTGAATAAAGATAAGATTATGGATAAGATTTTATTGTTTATATAACCCAGGGCTTATTAAATAAATGTCGCATAACCCATTAGACCTTGCACATTGAATTATAGGTGCTTCTATTTGTTAAGCTGTAGCTTCAAAGGTATTGATATCTTATAATTGCAAGCTACGTTTATTTTAAAGCACATTGCATTATTTATATGCACATTATATGTTGTCATTCTGAGGTGTGGAACTTCGGAAATAAATTTTGTGAACAAATATTGAGAGTGAAGTTTGACATGATGGTCATATTTTATTGTAATAACATCACCAACTGCTGGCTCCACACAAGGAAATATTCTTCACATGCATGGTACTGCACAAAGAATCCCATTTTGTACAAATGCACATTGCATATCAGACATCCAAAGCATGTCCCAATTGCACGTCTAGATGGCCGTTTCACTCCGTTTTCGCGACACAACTGACAAGCCCATTTTGATGACAATGAGTTGTTGGAGTTCTCATCAGGGATGTCAACACTACTATTACTTGCCACCTGAAACATACAAACAGCTACAGTAATGTAAACATAATAAGAATTACAATGTAGATGCATTTGTCACATGTCATATCAAACAAAACAATGTCAAATTATCATTTTTACAAGCAGCCAATATAATAAAAGTGTCAACAATGTCCAAAGGCAAAGCAACAACACCACCCATCCAGGCACCGCAAAGGCCAGGGCTTGACTGTTTATATGCTCGTCGGGCCAGATGTTTCTGTTTTATTTACTCATTTGCGTTATAATTCATTATATAACAACATGCACAACTAACCACGTAATCTAAGCCGAGTAAATGACACAAAACACACAACGTCAGTGTTGATACAGTCGACAAGCTGAATAGAGGGTGTTTAATAACGTCAGCACTATACGTGCACACATGCGCCGGCGGCCATTTCGGATTACAAGTCAACCTCGCGGCAACCCATTGTGAACGTGCAGTGATCCAGTAAATTGTTTTCTTTGTTGTCGAGAATCGCAGTATGGTTACAAAGGCAGGACACAAGGTGGCCAAACAACCGTATGTTGAAACCTTAGATCTGTTGAGCAGGCAGAGGTATTTGGAGAAATTACGAATCGTTGATGTAGATCCGTATGCGTTGCCAAATTTAGAATGGTCCAAGAGTGAGGCAAGCTTCCCAGCAGTGTCCTACCCAGACATTGTAAATTATTTGATATTACAAAGAGTTTCTACACAATGGAAGACATGAAGGCGTGGAAAAGCCTAGAGGCCTACAATCATACCGAAACGCGAGAACCTACCCACCTCCCTCCAGACGGACAAACGAGCCATTCATCCTCATTAATCATCCACGATTTTTTTTATGAAACTCATACGCATAACATTTATAAATGAAACTATCATCGACGAATCACAACTCTTTATACCATTCACCGATAACGTACTGAACCCTGATTGATTAGCTCTCTTATTCATTAATACCGTACTCAATAACCGTCACGTTAGCGATATGTGGGTTTTCCCCAATTAACTGCCACATCAACGATATGTGGGGTTTTCCCCTGGGTTTTCATTGAATTTAAAATTAAAATTGTAATTTGAAATTAAAATTAAAGTTAAAATTAAAATTGTAATAAAATTTGAAATTGAAATTGAAATAAATTAAAATTAAACGCCACGTCAGCGATATGTGGGTTTTTACCAATGTCTATTTTTAGCTACACTCTATTTTTAGCTGCCACAAAAATTTACGCCACAATTGCTTATTGAAAACGACACTATAACTACTGATGTCAATGTCATGGTAAAGCTTTGTTCTTTAAAATGACGCCGATTTTTACTCTTTCAACGAATCCACATGATATCACACGTGACACACTGGAAGCGATATATTGAGTGTGTGCGTGTGCGTGTGCGTGCGCGTGCGCGTGCGTGCGTGTGTGTGTGTGTCTGTGCGTATGTGCGTGTGCATGAACGTGTTGTGGCTTGTTTGGTTGTAGGTATGCATGTTTCGTACAGCATGTATGTCTTTCCATAGCTCTGTCTTTCTTTATTTATATATCTTTCTGTCTTTCTGTTTGTCCGTCTTTCTGTATGTATGTATATATGTATTTCTGCATTCATCTCTATATGTATGTCGGTCTGTTCGTATTTCTGTCTGCTTATATTTCTGTCTTTCTGTTTGTCCGTCTTTCTGTATGTATGTATGTATGTATGTATGTATGTATGTATGTATGTATGTATGTATGTATGTATGTATGTATGTATGTATGTATGTATGTATATATGTCTTTCTGCATTCATGTATGTTTGTCGCTTTGTATGTATGTCGGTCTGGCCGTATTTCCGTCTGTCCGTCTGTCTGTCTGTCAGTCAGTCTGTCTGCATGTCTGACTGTCCATATGACTGTATGTCTGTTATCCCCTAGGAAAGGCTAATCGGGACCACGCGCGGAGTTCCGGTCGGCCCGTGATACAGGGAGGGTCGAAACAACAGTGAACAACACTGTGTGACAACCGAGGCTATGAATGTGACCGATTTCAATGCTATCGGATAATTATATATATAGTATATCGTATATGATGCATTTTATCCAACAATTTGTCATGTTCCATTTCCTGTTCACATTGTTGATGGAAGCTAGACACATACCATTGAGTAAGTTGATAACATTTGCATTGTTTCATAGACAACGCCTTTACATTGGCGCATAGCCTACTCGCGGTGTTGGATGTCAGGTGGCGATTAATCGTATTGAAGTGTTTGTTTCTTTGCTCTATATAATACACGTTGGAGATGCAGGGAGGGTCTTTGTCGTCGAAGTGAATACGCTGAATATCCGTTTCTTTGATGCGTTTCGATTGTACTTGGTTGCATACCATTTTCATAATCCAAGGTATGTGCTAATGGACTGTTTGTAGGTGTACGTATTCCTTCTACAGTTCTGTATTTCTGTGTTTCTTTCTTTCTGATTTTCTCTATGTCCGTCCTCCTGTATGTCATTATGTATATATGTATGTATGTTTGTATGTATGTATGTATGTATGTATGTATGTATGTATGTATGTATGTATGTATGTATGTATGTATGTATGTATGTATGTATGTACGTATGTAGGTATGTATGTATGTAGGTATGTATATATGTCTGTTAGTCTCTATATGTAGGGTCTCCATCTGTCTGTCTATATGTTTGTATATCTGTCTGTCTGTATGTCTGTCTACCTGAATGTATGTCTGTCTGTTTGTTTGTCTTCCTGCCTGTATGTATGTTATAACCTAATTTCGGCCGATCGGTTAGGGTGTGGAGCCTATGTAATAAAAACAGTAGCATAATCAAATATAACACCATAAAAAGACAGTGTGAAGGCAAACCGTTGTTTATTTTGAAATTGCTAGATGTGTTTCATTTCAAATAGCTCCGGATGTATGTACTGTATCATGCAGCAATCCTTCTTCGATTATGTTTATCTACATGCGACACCCATTACAAACTGTTCACATTCAAGTGTTTATTCGAGCAACAACAACAGCAGGATCATTGCAGGGAAACCATATTAGTTAGTTATCATTTTATCTTCAATTGTTCATTAAGGCATATATCATTGTGCCTTTGTAGAATTTAAATTGCCGTTGGGAGCGTCACATTTGAAGAAATTGTGTTTATGTTGCAACAATGAGAGATCAACAACTCGTATTTATTATGTTACTATTGTATGCACGTGTGTATGTAGGCATGTAGCTTTGCATGCATATAAGAGTACGTGAGTATGCACGTGTACATGCACACGTGCCGGTACGTGCATGCATCAACATTGCTTTGCCGATGCAATTATGCGGAATAGGAGTTTGTGGGTTCAATCTCATTTTGTATCATTCGCGAAGGTTGACTTATATCCAGCGAAATGCGCGTGCACACGGACACGCACACGCACGCACACTCACATAAATACACATACACAAACACGCAATATACCCGTACTTATTAAGCGTGTCACGTATGATGTCTCATTCACACGCACAAGCACACGCACACACGCAAGCGAAATGTTTAATTGTGTGACTTACACAGACGACACTAGTAGAATAAGTAGTAGTAGTAGTAGTAGTAGTAGTAGTAGTAGTAGTAGTAGTAGTAGTAGTAGTAGTAGTGGTAGTGGTTGCGGTAGCGGTAGCGGTAGAGGTAGAGGCAGTGNAGTAGTAGTAGTAGTAGTAGATAGTTTTTTCTGGTGCCTAGTAGGATGCATTCCGTTTTGTCTGCGTTAAAAACAATGCAATTACTCTTTTCACTCTGGCATGGGGCTCTCACAGTGAAACATTACACAACGTACAAAAAGAATTGTGTTGCAATGCTTACAATGAGTAGATACAACTGAGACAACGGATCCGCTTTGCAAAATATTAAATTAAAAACAAATCACATATATACTCAGATTATATGAACTCAAGTTTTACATTAAATTTATGCAACTTTTATTACTATCGTACCTGCAGCTGACGCCAAATACAAACATCAACACTCACAGAACAGGAAGACAACATGAATTACACACATTTAGAACACAACATGAATTTGCTAAGCGAAGCCTGAGGCACAATATAAAAAAACACTTAAAACAATACACCAACTCTAATGAAAGAAAAAACCATCACAAATAGTCTAAGGCCTACTCAACAATAACAAAACATGCAAATAAAAACTCGATCTCAGCGAACGCACATATTCACAACTATACAAAGATAACACACACTTTTGTTGATTCACACACATTATATTATGTATCCTTCTATTGGAAGAACTGCACTTCTTTGACTAACTTTCGTATTTTTATTTATTTTTATTTTGTTTATCGTTGAAAGAAAAAAAATTAAATTATTAGGCCAACTAATTTACTAACTAATAAATATTTTTTATTGATAACGTGGCTCATCGAGGGCGACTAGTAAATCTTAGAGGAGTCTCCTGACCCAACTACTATTACGTTATCTTAATGCACAACACGTTCATTGTAAATTACAAAGTTACACTACATAATCTTATGAAACGTTTCATACGTTTTTGTCATCTCCATCTTCCTATACCAATTCTTGTCACCTGCGGTATCATGTGGATCCGTCGAAAGAATAAAAGTCTTCTTCATTTTAAAGAAACAAAACTGGTCTTTCCATAACATTCATATGACATCCATGCTATGGCATTGACATGACATCCAAGGCATGACATTTACGTGGCATCCATGCTTTGATATCGACATGACATGACATTGACATGACATCCATGCCATAAGATTACACG
>SDWI01003233.1:0-17921 GCA_009193005.1 Lamellibrachia luymesi
ACACACACACACACACACACGCACGCACACACATACTTTGGCGCTTTGGAAACTCGTAATACGATGTATACAAAGTAAGTAGCCACGTTTACCCTATACTACATAATACATATCATGTGGTGGTGGGTGAGTTGGAGCCGTTGGCGTCGTCGGTGGCAGCATCGTTGGAGGCGCCGGCCTCTGGTAGTACTCATACTCCTCCGCCGTCCAGTCGAACACGTTGCACTTCGGGAAGTTTCTGGGTAGTCGGGGTATGCGGTCGACTGCCACCCTTAGCACCATCACCATCCCTTCCATGGTATACATTTCCCAATGGAACAACCAGAACCCGGGGTTTGTCGCGCGGAACCGGATGTCGACGTAGCCACCGGCCGGAACGATGACGACGTCACGCACGGGAGGGTTGACGAGATTCAGGGCTGGTTCGCGGCCGTTACGCCATGCTGCCTTCGAGCACAGCTTGTTGGTGCAGTTTATGTCGTCGTTCGGGCTGACGTATCGTCCGGTGGTGCTGTTGAAGGTCGGGTAGCCCATGGCCAACACAGCGAAGTTGTGCCCGTGCATGTGGATTGGGTGGTGCCCGGGATTTTGCGGTTTTGTCGGGTTGTAGTTGGTGAACACCATTTGGATTGTTTTATTGAATGGTAGGTCGAGAATGTGTGTGCATTTGCAACCATCAGCATCACAGACATTGTCGTCGCATGGCACGATGTGATCCTGTCAAAGTGAAACCATTCATGCACTACTATAAATCCCTGTATGGGGTCAGCTACGGCCTGTCACGCACCCAACCTGGAAACAACTCTGGACGTGGGAACTAGAGTCGGTGGAGTAGAGATAGAGACCCACACTCTGCGATTCCACGCTAGGTTACGCATTTACCCCCGTGTGGAATATTTTACTTTCCCTGGCATAGAAACCAGGTGGAAGGGACCAACAGCTTTTAGTGTCTCTACCGAAAGACACAGGCAAACCGGGGTGAACGACATTGCCCAAGTTTCGAAAAACTATAGGTTGGAAGATATTGTATTAGTGCTGATTACTGCTCGCTAGCATAAACATTACATTCATTGTCCAATTGTCGTCATGTTGTTGATCTAATGAACAAATGTCAGAACGTTGCGAAGAACAACAAGGAAATTAAATAAATGGGTATTTAGACAAAACCGCGGACGGACGAAAGCATCAATGGAAAATAAACTGGTGATTAGACTATGAATGATATATTATTGATTCATCATCGAGTCAGAGAATTATAAGTTAGCTAAGACACAATACAAACATGAGTATAACGCACTTGGTAGTCGAGATAAAATGGCATCTTGGGGAACACGAACAGACGCGCGTTCATCGATGGCCCGACGACGACGTTCCAGTTGAGGAAGTGTTCGGCTGCGGGCTGCTCCGTGAGGCCGTAATTGGCCCTGAAGTCATCGCTAGCTACATCGATGTGAGCGTCCGACACCTTGAGACAGCTCTTGTGTTCGGAGTCTGGATACCCGCCGAACGGACAGTTGAAGACGTGACATGGTCGGCTGCTGGTGCAGTCCCTTGGCGTCGACGTCGGCTCAGCATCGCCGACAACGTCCCCATAACGTAGGATGGCCTTGACGCCATTGATGATGCCGTCCTGTACCGGATTACGACCCTTCCCTAGCGGGAAGAATAATAAGCACGATGACACAGGCAGGTCACAAAGTGCGGATGAATCAGGGCCGACTACTTAAGAAAGCAGTTTCTGGAAGGTCTGCGTAACGTAACTTTCGAAAGGCAGAGGAGGATGCCAAATGGAGGGTGAAGGATGTAGATGGGGAGACCTGGGAAGAGATAACAGCTGGGATAGTGCACCAGTACAAGTTGTAGCCTCACCCCTTAAAGGGAAACAAACGTCATGGTTTTGGGCTTATATACGCTGTTTGCGTCCAATCTCAACTTATGTAAAACATTTTGGCCTTTGTTTCCTAAACGAGTCCTCTTTCTGTGTGCACGTTTGTTTGAGACTTTGCGTTGGTACTGTGTATTGTGACAAACAGAGAAACGTCACTGGTGTACAGTTGCCAAGGAGATCCGGCCAACTTGGTGACAAACATTGGAATGAAATGCACAGTGTTTACCGCGGGTATCAAACGAAGATGCCGTGTTTTGATGTTGAATGCAACCATCAACGCCTGCAATGAAGCGCAAGTTATTCAATTTGCCGACCAACGTTGAGTGGTTGAGAAAATATCTTACAAAACGCTACAATCATACTGACGATTAGTTTCAACTTTATACTTGCAACCTTGTTACATACAAATTAACAGTGCGTCATTGGCCTTGTTGGCATTGGGAAAGGCATGTCATTTGAAGTTTGTCTATGTTTTGTGTTATCAATAGCGACCATGAAAGTACAATTATTGTGTCCTTCAGGTGCCCCGGCAACCCATTTATTTTGGTAGATTTTTATTTATTAAATCAGAATTAGTTGTCAAGACACAGCGATGTGACACACTCCTGCACCTGTACAAGAGGACATTTCTAACATAAACCACTTCAGGGTTAGGGATGGGGTTAGCTAGAGATTGGGTTAGCCAAGGATGGGGTTAGATAGATATGGGGTTAGCCAAGGATGGGGTTAGCTAGAGATGGGGTTAGCTACGGTTAGGGTTGCATACCTTCATTTCCTTGTGCCCTAGCACTTACAGAGAACTGCACACGACATGAAATGCGTATTAAGACGTTGTGATTAGGCATTTATGAAACGCAACGATTATTTTCCATATAACAAGTGCTTATTTTAAGCTTTTAGCTTGCCACAACTTGTTTCGTGCAATTTGAACACGTGGAAAATGAAAAAACTGTGTTTATGAACAATCAAATTTCTTATTAAACATTAAATTGCGTAAATTATCAGCTGATGTACATCTAACGTTATAGCACAACATTAAAATGTTCATTTAGTTTACATTTTTTTTATATATAGTAGGTCAGCTACAGGACACCTCCTAAAGGAGACGGTTAAAAAGTTTAAATATAAGCGGCGCTTAATAAGTAATGATCATGTTGACTATATTAAATAAAAAATATATATATAACAATATGGTATTAACTAGCATGACACCGACAATTTTCTAAGTCAAACACACACAAAATGGGACAGGTTAGCAGCCGTTTTTATTTTTTTATTTTTTTTTAATATGACCCCTCATTATATTATCAGAATTGCAAATTATCAAAATTCTAAGAAATGTGTTATAACAAACTACGGTTAAAAAGTTTAAATATAGTCACTGCGTGTCGGGATGATGGCGTGTTTATATGTACAATTATCTTGACGTTATAGCACAACATTAAAATGTTTATTTGACATTTTTTATATATAGTTGGTCAGCTACAGGACACCTCCTAAAGGAGATGGTTAAACAGTTTAAATAATAGCGGCGCTTAATAAGTAATGATCATGTTGAATATATCAAATAAAAAAATATATATATAATAATATAATATTAACTAACATGACACCGACAATTTTCTAAGTCAAACACACTCAACATGGGGCAGGTTAGCAGCCGTTTTTATTTAGTTTTTTTTTTAAATATGACCCCTCATTATATTATCAGAATTGCAAATTATCAAAATTCTAAGAAATGTGTTATAACAAACGAATTATTTCATCCAAATTCCCTGCAATATCCACAATTAGGCTAACAGCAACGATTAAAACATAAGCATATAAAAATTTTATAACCGTGCTGTGACCACGACTTCCGTTTAATTGGGCTCAGCTTACAGTTACATTTCCCATTGGTGGCCATGTTAACGTTATGCAAAATTATAAGAAAACGTGACCATCAAAAATTCTAAAAGTTTTTACCAGCCGCTGTCATCATCCCTCTGACATGCTGGTCGAGTTTTGTCAAAATTAGACATTTCTAACTCCTGTATGTGTGATACCCCTCAATGTGTACCAATATTGGCATGAATTACGACGCACACGTGTCTAATCGCCAAAAAAAATCACAAATATCCTTCCGCCTATTAAAATCATCTAAAAGTCCACAATTTCACTCTCAACAGCTTCCGCCAGCAAAACTGGTGATGTCCCTGCACAAATGCACTTATGTCAGAGCGTATGAATTTTTTTAAACGTCCTATATCCAAACTTGCTATGCCCTACATTCGTAGAGCATAGTAACCAGGAAGTCTAACTGAGGCATGACCCCTGTAGTAGACGAAATGTTGAGTTCGTGTGAGAATACCGAGCCATCTCCTTTGCTGAAAATACTGTCTGTAATTTCGCTCAGAAAGGTAAGTTATTGTCTATTTTCATTGATTAAAGCAGTGTTTTGTTAACTTCATGATTAAACCTGATGAAATTTAGCTTCGAATAGTTGACTCAATGGTCTGAAGTCTTGAATGGCGGTTACATTTTGTTCTCTTTCCTTATCTAAATTTCTACTTGCCCTTCTAAAGGGTTGTGTTGTGCATGAAGATTTGATAAATGTATATCTGCGCCAAATACTTTTTATAAAATTATTTGTTTCTTTCTGTTGTTTGGTTTTTGTTTATAATGTTTATGGCTCATTAAAAATTATGCGCTTTCAAATGTTTAAGTTATTTTCATTATTATAAGAATTGATACAGAATAGTGAATGTAACGACATAGTTCATAATTGTATTCTGGAATGTAAAACAACTGCTTTATGTACTAACAAATGTAGTACTGTATTGAATTAATGCATTGAGCTGAATAGCATTGATGATGCGCTTGCCAACCAAGCTCTTTTTCATTGGATCCACCATCCCATATAAGTTATTAATGCTGTTGTGTTCTCCCTGGAAAATTTCGAGGCTAGAGAGAAGTTCAAATCATCCTTTCTTCTGGACTGGCTTCTGCACTGTACGCTTGACCCATGGGTGCTGTACTTTGGTTCTACTAAAAAAATTAGGGAATCAGCTTGCCATTTTGGAGAATAATCAGTTAACTTTGCAGTTAAGGGTATATGCTAATGTTTCGGTTTTAGCGATCAGTTCGATTCCGATTGGTTTCGCACTTTGTGCAAAAGTACCCCTGGCATGGGCATATTGACCGAAACATTTGTTCTCCGCTTATAATTATTATTATATATTGGCTTGGGAAAAATAATTTTTTCTCAACAATTAACTAAAGCACTACCTTATTTCCAGGGCTGTGGAAATGATGCATCACCATTAATTACATTAGCAAATATTTATTCTGGAAATAACATCCTATAAAGAGTCTGCTCCCTCAAAATAATTGCTTATTCAACTGTTAGTTCCAAGAGCAGCTTTGGAATATTTATTTAACTAAGTGTGACATTGATTGTATATAACACATTAAAAGATTGCATAATTAAATCAGTAGAACTAACTGTCTGAGCACAGCATAGACTGTCTAATATATACGGCGTATAAGCCTCGTTTTCGGTCGAACTGCTTAAATCTATCCTTAGCTGCCAGCGTAGTGGCCCCAATGCGAAAGGAGTGAGGAGAGATCTTTTCTGAGTGCAGCTTAGCAAATGCTACAGTGCTACGCAACATGTTTGAAAAATATCTTCGATATATTGGAAGTGCGTCGGCAAACCTAAATACGGGCCCACTATCGTGGCCTCGGAGTTTGAGATACTAATTTAGCAACATGTGAGGGCATGTACTGTCGTCTGTGTGGTGAACGTCATGATTGAAAGGGCTGCCTTTACTGTGTTTCAGACATGCCAAGTTCGGAAGGCCCGAAAGGGGTAGATTAGCGCGTACGACAAAAATTCGGGGTCGCGACGTCGCGTCGTCGACCGGCAGCTACACTCGAGGCACAGCACAACAAACACACTATTAACCACAATGGTTATACACATTATTTTAATACACACAAGAAATGGTAATTATATATGATTTAAATAAGTTATATATAGGTACATAAATAGGTGCATAAAAATTAAGGTAATGGAACAAAAACATAGAAGTGAAATAGCAGTGAAAATAGCTAGATGCTCCACTTTTCAATTGCAAAAACACACACAGCATATACTTCTAATACACAAGAAATGAGAATTATATACAATAGAAATAGTTAATAATATATAAAATGCATTGCCAAAAAATCATAAATCATGTAAAAAATATTAAGAACGATGCAAGGTCCATAAAAATTAAGGTAATGGACAAAAACACAGCAGTGAAAACAATAAAATGCTCCACATTTCAATTACGTAAACACGCACATTCTATGCTGAAATGTTCAAATGATAAAAATATATAAAAATTATGCAACAATAATTACAAACAAGCTAGACATGCATGCAGCAATGTAGAAAACAAGCATAAATCAGCATGATACATCATGTTGATAAAACGGCACTTAATAAAGTACAGATTACAGAATAATACTGTTAAATAAGGCAGTACTGATAAATAAAATAAAAATACCATGCCAGAAATATTCAAAGCTAGACACAATTCTGACTGAGATTGATAAATATAAATGTAAAAACTGCCTGGAATGTGCAAATGACATAAATAAAAAAAACACTAATGTATAAATACACAAAATACAAACAACATGTAGATACAGCTGTACAACAAAATGCTCTAAATAAAATTCACACTCGCTCCTGTGNCGTCCGTATTTATTTCATTCATTGCTTTGGTTATGTCTGTATGCAAAGTGACTAAAACTCTTCTTTCTATGGATATTTGTAATCTGATATATTTTGTACCATTACTTAATGAATTCATCTATATATAAAATACAACACTGAAGACACGAAAGTAGATTAGTTCCATGTGGATCAAAATAATGTAGTGTTGTTTTCGTTAAGAGTGTTTGCATAAAAAAACCGTAACAGTAGGTAAGTAAGTAAATTTTATTTCCTCATCCACATAATGTACAATGTAATTCAAGACAAAAGCAACACAGATGAGGTGGCTACCAGAGAATTATAAACGAATCGAGCTGGTAGCCTATGATGAAAGCATTATCCATATAGCTAAGCGCGTTACTACATAGCTAAAACTGGTACACTCATAGCTAAAAAAGCATTACCACAATAAAAGTGGCACATACATAGCGAGAAAGCGTTTCTACAAAGTTAAACGCAATACATGCATAACTACAAGTGTTACACACATAGCTGAAAGCATTATATGCGTAGATGGAAGCATTACTACATAGCTAGAACTGGCTCACGCATAGCTGAAAAGCGTTACCACATAGCAAAAGTGGCACACACACTGCGAGAAAGAGTTTCTACATAGCTAAAACTGGTACATATCCGGTTAAATGTAGCAAAATTGATAAAGGAAATATACTTTACTTCGGAACTGCTACTAGATGTGAGTGGACATTAATACTGCATAAATAAAAACCTATCAAAACAGTTGCTGATTTGATTGAAATTTGTTGTTTTGCTGTTTCGCTCTTTCGTTGCTTTGCTATTTCGCTACTTTTTTATTGTTTTGTTCTGCCACACGCGACACACACAGCTAAAAGCGCTACTACATAGCTGATGGTGTTACATACATAGGTGATGGTTACATACATAGTAAAAATTACATTACTACATAGCTGAAAGCGTTACATACTTGTGATCGCCATGGACAATACTTGCCAATCACAGTCCTTTGGCTATAAACTAGCATGCTAAAATATATAACATGACCTTAATACGTCAAATTATTCAATCTTCCACCACTAAGGATGCTGATTGGACGGAATGTAGGCCAAGGTACTATGTTTGCTGTCACTAGAGGCATGTCTTGGGAGAAATACAGGTTAATTTATTACACATATGGTCGCTAGGTGCAGTTCTTGGGGGGGAGGATAGGTCAAGCTATTAAATATTTGGTCGGAAGAGGCACTTCTTGGAATGAATATAGGTCAAATTGTTAACTATTTGGTCACTAGGAGGCACTTCTTGGAATGTCCAAAGTATTACGTTTGTTGTTACTAGGGGCAGTTCTTTGGAAAAAAGTCAAGTTATTAAATATTTTAGTCACTAGAGGCACTTCTTGGAATTAATATAGGTCAAAGGGTTACGTTTGGGGTCGCTATGGCCAAACAGTGGGAGAACTTGACGGGTAGGTGCATACATACAACAACCCCATAATGTAGTTGAACAAATATTTGCTACTTCCTTTCTTAGCTGATAGCTAAAACAGGTAGATACTTAGCAAAACGCGTTGAATACGTAGTTAAATGCGACAACTACATAACTAAATGCGTTTCTCCATAGCTGAAAGCGATACTTACATAGCTAAAAACGTTGTATCCTTAGCCAAACGCATTACTACGTAGATAAATCTGATAAATACTTAACAAAAAGCATTACATATGTAACAAAACGCGTTCTACATAGCTAAAGCTGGTACATACTAAGCAAAAAGCATTATATACTTAGCTAAGTGCGACACCTACACAGCTAAAAGTGCTACTTACTTAGATAATGGTGATACATACTTAGCAAAACGCGTTACTACATAGATAAAACTTATTCGACCTACGGTTTCGGGCGACGTACGGTTTTGCTATTTTAGTGTTATTCTGAACCCAGATGTTTTTCATATATCAGAATGAGTGCCAAGATTAACGCACAGGCTCCGTGCCTGGGAATCCCAGAAGCTACATAGAAAGACAGGACCCATAGTAGAAGAGGTCCTACATCAAAAGGACCAGCAGGTCAAAATATTCGCACTACACTGGAGCAGTCGCGGCAGCAACGCCAATATGACTATCGTGATCGTTAGTGTGACGTAGCACGCCACACCTCTGACATAACGTGGCTGGCACAGACCTTGTTGCGGCTCTCTGTCAGATTGTGTAAGAGCGTAGCAGTGGCCTCTGCAAGGAGCTATGTAAGAAATGCCAAGCGTAAGATGGGGAGATAAGAAGCGACGCAGACGAAAGTGCGACCTGTGATGTATTAAACTGATTCAAGTGACGTTGGTTGCTACGTTTCAACGCTAGCAACAGCAGAACCGGGGCAGCAATATAACTGTTTAATGAAGTTGTAGAAAGTAAAGAAAGCTTCACTGGCAAATTCACAGACGGCATGGTCGAGTTCACAGACGGCATGGTCGAGTTCACAGACGGCATGATCGAGTTCACAGACGGCATGGTCGAGTTCACAGACGGCATGGTCGAGTTCACAGACGGCATGATCGAGTTCACAGACGGCATGGTCGAGTTCCACATGCTCTGTCACCGCGTCATCGCCCAATATCTAAACGTTCGTACCTTGAAGCAGTCCTCGGCGGGGAAGACGTAGGCAACGGTCCAAATGGACTACGCAAAAAATTGGACGTGCAACTACCTGGACGAAATAGCCGTTGTGTACTACAACAAATGCCAGGTAACAATCCACCGAATGGCAGTATACTCCAAGTAGGACGGCAAGCTTTCTGCTTTCATCAAAACACTTGAGAAATAATTTAAGGCAATCCTTCCATACTGTCTACCTTGCACATTGTAACATAGTCCTCGAAGTTGCAATACAAGAATCGCACAACGTGTGTCCTTGTGACCAAATTTCTAGCACTGTTTTTGGCCTTTGATGTTCGTGGACCTGGTTGGAGGTTGCCACGGGAGATGTCCATGCGACAATAAAGGAGAAGGCGGACAGGATAATAACCGACAGCCGTGAGGCGTGTTTTTTTTAGCATGTAGATTGAGCACCATGGCGGATGTGAACCAATGCGATGCTCGGATTTCATCACGTGATGCATACATTATGGAGAATAGTTACACGTGGTGTGGTACGGCAGCTTGCGCCGACACGTGCATGTGTTAACTAACAAGTTTTATGGAAAACACAGCGTTTGTTTGGCGTTGTTGGGGCGATAAATGACAAACATCAGATAATATTCGCAGTGCGTGCGTGCGTGCGTGCGTGCGTGCGTGATAATTATTTGTTTAATAAAATAAATAACCGTAGTGACAATTTTCGTATCATTGTTTTTTATTAATAAAGTTTGCCACTAAGGGTCACAATGTTATGATGCATGAATTAAAGCATAAACAATGACGGCAATATTTCGCTGCAACTGCCGTAACTTCGGCGAAGAATACAATAGAGTAACGAGACGTTTCTCGGTTAAATAAACAATATGTCCGTGTCAGCCACATAATTGCATCATCAATAATTCCCCTACTGACGGGTTTTTGCTATTATTACTCAGCGAATATCCGATTCCCAATAAACTAACTATCAGAGAAGTCATAATACGAGAATATTTACTCCGTAAATTGGGTTGAGGTGACGGTTGGCGCTCCCGACTGTTTCACGCAGTAGACGAACAGGACGCCGGTCTTGTCGGAGGTGTACTTGAGCACTACTGTCCGTTCTTCCCGAGTCCACGCGCCTTGCTCGGCCATCTGCTGCATGAACGGCTCGAGTCGGTCAACGTACTCAGCGACATCGGTGAAGAATTCCTCCCGCATGGCGATACACACGCAGCCTCCTGCAAGACGATATAAATGAATTAGAGAACGTTCAGAAGAGAGCGTTGAAACTCAATAAAACACATATCGTATCAGTTCCTTTCGAACAGAAACGACTTCAGGCGGACCTCTGCGAGATATATAAATATCCCACTGGCCTAAACAGGAAATGTTTTAACAATGTTGCAACAACCTGAGGGGCCATTAAAACAGAGGAAGTACTCTCATACAGATATTCGTTAACTCTTCTTCACAAATTGTGTCAGCGATTGTTGGAACAAACTTCCTGAAGAAGTGTCAGCACCTACTGTGAATACCACCAAGAAGAAATTGAGGTACCTAACCACTGAAAGATACTATACAACCAGATATACCAAGTAAGTATCCGAGTTAACGTAACGGCTTCGTCAGAGATATAGAAATATATCGACATCTGAGTGTTTGAAAGGACCCCTCTGTTTATTGCCCATCCCTAGCAGAAATTATGCATGTTCAAAACGAACAGTTGCCGTGTGGCAGATAAATATATAGTCTGGACAACGTCACTGTTGTTTACGACTTGTTACGTCATTGCAACAGGCAATTGAGCACCGTACCAAAACAAAGGTTATTGTGTTTCTATACACATTTCCAATACAGACACTATCCACTTGAGTATGACATTCCGGGTACCGACTATTGCATCAGTCGGAAATCAATGACAGAATACAAAATGAATGAAGAAAAACATGATAAAGAAAAGGAGCAAGAACTGGCGGTGAACTGCAACAAGATTTGCAGTTATGATCAGAACTTCGTTCCTTTAACAAACAATGTTGAAAGCTTTGCTGACACCTTTGATGAACAACTGAACAACCATTAGCACAAAGAAGATAAGTTAGTGCATTCACCTTGTTCCACAGGATATACCACGGATATGCACCAACTCTGCTCACAGTGCTAAGTTAAGGAAGAAGTCCTTAACGTTATAAAATTACCGTTTTATGTATGACCAGTTAGGTACGTTAACTGCCGTCTGTTTCCATAGCTGACAATGTACAATGAGTGGTGCACTCCTGGAACCCTTCTAACTTAAATCCGTAAGATCGCAAACGAAACAGTAGCGAAATCTACTTTCACTGGTTTGCTGCGCATAGTCAAAAGTAGCCTCGATTAAAATGTATCCGCGAGCTGGCGCCACCCTATGTCGCTTTCTCAGCCGCCTTGTGCCTAACCTCGATTATCCAATTCCATTGTGACGGAACCCGGTGCATATCCAGATTATGGGTGCATACATAATTTGGGTATCATCCGGGAATTTGAATGATGCAAGAATAAACTTTAGTCAGTGTATACGATGCATCCGAATTAACTATAAACTGTTATTATATTAACACAACTGTCACACTGAAAAGTTAAATCATCCAAAATAATTGTATAATGTAGAATCTCGATAACGACGCTGATTGGCTGCTGGCGCTCCGCGGTAACGCCTACACAAAATGGAGTCAGTCAAACCGTGTATATGTTGCAAGCAGCACTGCCTATTGCGACGGAAACCGGAAGTTCGCCCAGACATATCCGGTTATCATCAGGTATCAGTAACATTGTATCATGTTACAAGGTTGTCAGTAACATTGTATCATGTTACAATATTATCAGTAACGTTGTCAAGCATATGCAAAGCATACAAACAATTATAAACTTGACTTATATTGAAACAATTCACACAATAAAGTAGGAATTAATAATTTATTTAACACTGTGTTCGTTTCTCCTACACTTACTAATCATTAAATCAGATATGTGTGTAACAATACCAACGCACTGGGAAATATAACTGATATTAATTTTGTGGGAGGATCTTTTTGTGAAGGGGCTTGGTCCGATTGTACCACTGTTGTACCACACGTTGTGAATCCGACACTGGCGATGCCACCTAACGGTAACAGTCAAAACACAGACCAGGGCACGTATTCTTGCAGACATTCTTTCGTACGTAAGAAGATATGGCGGATAAATTTCTTTGCCACGAAGTTTCGTATGTTCGTATTCTCGAACGACTTGCGAATTTCCGCTGCTACGAGAATTGCAACTAATATACGGAATTCTTGCGGATTTTTTTCCGAGGTTTTTTCCTTCCTTAGGCTTCGTTATATTGTCCAATTTGTATGCATTATCTGTAACCAATAAGGTGCGTGCGTGAGGGTTTAACAAGATTGCAGAAAGGGGAAACCATTGGCGTATTGAGTGTCCGACATAAGTTATATGTTTATTCTTGATTTATCTAAAAAGGGTTCCAGAAATAATTAAGAGAATTACAGACCAATGTGTTTAACATCAGTGATTTGTAAATTATTTGAAACGGCTAATTAAAGACCACATGGTGGACTTCCTATTAGGCATAAATTGATAATCCATCTCAACATCGATTCCAAAAAGCGAGGTCATGCTTAACAAATATGTTATATTTTTTTCGAAGAAATCACTAAGTGGATAGACGAGGGATTATCAGTAGATATTATATACTTAGATTATCAGATAGCTGGTATGAGAGGCACATACAGCTGTCAAATCCCTTACGAAATTGAAATAAATTACATTCAACATGTAACACAAACCTATGTAATGTTGAATGTAATAAAGTGTTTAATAATTAAATTTATTTCACTGCAGTACAAACTTAATGACACCACCGTCAATGCATTATGTACTCACTTAATGACATCATCAATGCATTATGTACTCACTTAATGACATCATCAATGCATTATGTAAACACTTAATGACATCACCAATGCATTATGTACTCACTTAATGACATCATCAATGCATTATGTAAACACTTAGTAACAATATCAATGCATTATATAAACACTTATTAACAATATCAATGCATTATATAAACACTTATTAACACCATCAATGCATTATGAAAACAATATTGCAATATAGCATATACATTGTACAGTGGTGACACATCTTGCAATAAATATATATCATGACTAGTTTCCATACTGTTATGTTACATGACAAAACGTATTGCCAATGATAGTGACATTTCCTGTAATTACAGCACACACCTAAAACAATCCATCCACCTGCCACACCCAAACACTAACAACCAAGGAGAATATTAAATGTAAGGTAGCGCTCACTGCATACTGTATCCGCGGGGCTAACGAATGCACATGCCATACATTACAACAGTGGTGATGCAATAACACTGGCACGATAACGTAAGTAATGTCATAAATCATAATAACGTATGCATAGTTACCTGCTACAGGATAATTCATACAAATAATGCTGTGTACCACACATTACCCATACTTATTCCAGTGATTAATGCGAGATTTAAATCTAATTTCAAATACCAATGATTCATAAAGCGCTATATCACAGCCTACAGGTGTCAGAAGGACACTTGACAGAAAGGAAGAACTGCTGCATCTTGAAATTAAAAGATGCAAATGCAAGTGCTTCAGCACCAAGATTACAATTCAGTGGCTGAAACGTATAATCTTACAGTTACAAGAACAGTGTGTCACTATGATTATTCAGGACTGGACATATAATTAGCAGCTGGTCAAGGGCACACAGTGCCTAATTCATCATGTCCAGGATATATCAAGATGACATCTTTAAAGAATATGTAATCGTAAATGTAAATAAGTACTCGATCATGTATCAGATGATGTACAGGGCATAGAGACATTCTATTGTATGTATTTTTACAATTGCATTAAACGTTGTAAACTATCGAAATATAATGTGCACATTGATATGTTAGTAGCATCAGTTGTTTCCATGTGTTTTCTGTGCGAAACTGAAAATAAATAGCCAGTATACAGGATTTGTAATTTACCCTATTTCTTTGGTAATTGACTTTATAAGGATGTCTTCCATTATATATCCACCATTGTAATGCTTAGCGATACCCAATATTTTTTTGGGGGAGGGTAAAGGTATGATTGTTCGTGATCAGTTCAAAATAATTTTGAGGCTTCCTGGGGTTAAATTCTAGCGGCTGGGTGGCGTCTCCCGCGTTTCTTCACAATCTCCATTCTCTCCAGTTTCCCCTGTTTCTACAAACTCGCCATCGAAATTACAAAAAAGTACGCCCTACGAATAAGTTATTGTCGACAATTGTGAACGACCCCTAGATCTAAGCGCGAGCGATCGCGGACCAGTCATGCATCTTGATCGGTGAGTTCACCGCGCATGATAAAGTTTAAGTGGGAGGTTTTCATGGAACCAGGTCGTTCAGCTGTCAGGCCACGGTGGGACGTTGGACCCCCTGTACAGGGGACAGTCCTGTGAACATCGAAGGCTAGGACGTCTGAGATGACACTAAGGGTGGTCTCATCAGTTTCTAACACCAACATGTATATAATCCTTCAGAATTTGTCTAATTGAACCCCCTTAAAAATAACACATGTTACATTTATACAAAAATATACCTTTTTCACGTGGAACGGATTGAAATAACACACCTTTTTCCTTGACATGAGTCACATTCCACATTTATCACGCATATTGTCCATAAA
Source organism: Lamellibrachia luymesi (assembly GCA_009193005.1). Taxonomy (NCBI): domain Eukaryota; kingdom Metazoa; phylum Annelida; class Polychaeta; order Sabellida; family Siboglinidae; genus Lamellibrachia; species Lamellibrachia luymesi. The sequence goes on from SDWI01003233.1 coordinate 14,962, forward strand.
ATGACCGCCATGTCTGCCACACTGGACTAAATATATGGAAAGGAGGAAAACATCACACGATTGGCCCTAGCTTCTATAAATCGTACTGAAATGTAATGGCAACATGGATCAATCAGACCAATGATGCCCAGTGCCGGATTAACCATATGGGGGGGGGGTACAAACCTTTTGTGGAGGTCCTTACCGAGTGCGTGAAATACGAAGATTGTAAAGTGCAGTAGGTCCTATTGATTATGGTAACCCCATACCCTAATATTTATTCAACTTTGTTTGAGTATAAACATTCACATATTGCTATTGATGACGGCGTACAAAAGGCACCCAGTATGTGAAGTCCTACCCCTAGGCTATAGCTGCCTTGGTCTGGGATAGCAATTTTTTATATTTCATATACATACATCCTTCGCCCTGGCCTGGGGTTGGGCTGCATGAATAATATAAATATAGCATGGTATGTAAGCTTAATCCAGTTGATATAGTATTTAGATTAGCTATATTATGTTATAAACACATAATTATATATTATTTGCTATATTCCCAACTCAAAACTGGCGAAATGTTTTAAATCACTGCCTAATTCTTTACAGTGACAAAACGAAGTGGCTGTATTGCCAAGGCCATGACATTGGCAGTTCACGGAATAATTTTATTTTGCAGCACACATACACTTCGCATATATCGTATTGGTATGCCTTAATGTCCAGTATGTCATGTTATAAATCGTTCAACTAAACCACATAGTTTTAATTTCTGTAGACACATTTCGTGTGAATCATGACTCTGACTCGGCAGTTGAAATATAATGTTTTCGTCCTGCAGCAGCTGTAAATGAATGGTCCCCGTCGCCAAAAAAGCCGCAACTGAAAGTAAACTATCACTTGTTTTGCGGTGTCTGTCGCTGCTGCGGTTACATTTGGCAAATGTTCGTTAAATAGTGCAGTTTGAGCCATCAAACAAAATCTTTCACAAATGTCGTATTCCATCAGGTCTTCATACGAATAAAACTCGGAAGTAGGCGGCCTGGACCCTAAAATCGGACAGCTTATCTTAAAAAGTAGTTGCACCTCGTCTACTGTAAATTTGACATTTGAAGTTATACATATGTGACGAATACAAGAAAATACACAGGACTACTTTCACAAATGTCGTATTCCATCAGTTCTTCATACGGATAAAACTCGGAAGTAGGCGGCCTGGACGTTAAAATCGGACAGCTTATCTTCACAAAACGGACGAACTTTCAACGACTTCAATAAATTTATGCGTGAGCTGCCATTTTTATTTATGCTTGAGCACGGCGTTGAGCATGGTCTTGAGCATACTCAGGATTTCAGCATTTCGTGCTCAACGCTGAGCACGATTTCGTGCTCAAGATGTTTTATAACCTCGCCTGAGTTTGAGCATAGTGTGAAAGCGAGGCTTGAGCATGAAACCGTGCTCAATTGAGTTGAGTACGGTTTATAACCTCGGGCCCAGGTTACGCCAGTAATCTAACAAACACGTGGCTGGGTGTGTGTACGGTCATTTTGATTGGCCCGTTATCCCGCGGGGTCACCAGGTCACACACGTGTCGGCATTCCCGTTCGTGTCAAAGGCACGATTAACTACGTTAACGCTCATATTTGCTGGCTTAAGTACATGATTTAGTTTTTTAGTTTACTGATGTGCACTAGCATTACAGTAACTAGACGATGTGGTCCGCTTTCACAGTGAGCGGATATAGCTGGTTCAAACATCATAGAGCACGCGGTTGTTACTATGGAAACATTATCGCATTTCCGGGAACTCAAGGGGATTTCCAAAAGGACTGCGTTTTTAAAGGATGGATTGGCGAAATATGACGTTAGTGCCGGGTGATTGTTTGTGGTGTTGACGTTTAATTCAGTTTATCCTAGCATGTTCTGAAGAAAAAGATAAAAAATAAACTGACACGCTAGCCGCCCCAACCACCTTAATAATTTACACCTAACAAGGAAGTCCACCATATGGTCTTTAATTAACTTTTCTAATAATTTACAAATCACTGACGTTAAGCTCACTGGTCTCTAATTCTCTGACTTATTTTTCGAACCCTTTTTAAATAATGGTATGATGTTTGCTTCTTTCCAGTAAAAAGGAACCACGTCCTCTTTTAATGACGAGTTGAGCACTCTTGCAAGTGGTATACTAATTTGTTATACTGTTTCCAATAGTAGTTTTGGAGGAATTCCATCCACTCCAGGTGATTTATTGTCTTTCACAGCCTTTATTTTGTGTGAAACACAAGGCGGCAGAGCTGGGATTAAAATATTTAATGACAGTAGTTTTCGCACGTTAGAGGGGAGCGGTGGTCTAATGGTTAGAGCACCCGCCTGTCGATCGAGAGGACGGTGGTTCGATTCCACCACCGCCGTTTCGAAGCTTGGGCAATTTCGTTCACCCCACTTTGCCCGTGTCTTTCTGAAGATACATTAAAAGCCGTTGGTCCAAACTCCTGCGTTAGCTCAAGACTGGGCCGTTTGGAGTATAACTACTTGAGACTTGAAACACGTTAGTAGTTCCTAGGGGTGAGTTGACCCCCCCTGTTTGTGGTGGTGGTGGAGCACATACAGGGATCGTATGACTGTCTTAAAGTATAGAAGGGATGGTCTTATTCATGGAAATGTTGAGACGATCCCTTAGCCATGCAGCGCAGCAGCTTATCATTAGGGAAGGTATCAGGGGTCTGTATCCGTATGGGTCCAAAGTTCCTTTTTATAAGTAAGGAACAAACACGTGTGGATGCCGCGACTGCACACTTTATTGACGTAATACGATACAGCCTCTTTTGATCTGATGAAGCCAGTCAAACACGTGAAAGTCATTAGCGACTAGATCGGTGTCGAATATATCGACAAAAGTTCTCGTCGAATGGCCGCTACAACGAAGCAGCATAAAAGTTACACAGTATTGTCCGCAAACATTCGACAGAGGACTCTGAA
>SDWI01003236.1:6887-17875 GCA_009193005.1 Lamellibrachia luymesi
TGAGCAGCTTCCTATTGTGACACATATTGCAGCAGCCTAATTCTCCTGAGAGAAAAATTAAATCGAGATCACTGTATATGTGGTGTGGCGTTCATTTATACGTTTAGCTTTGATGCTACGTTTGATACTGGTGTCCTGAATAGCATAGGTTTGTTCCTTTGCAGGGCAATTCTGAATGGTTTTGTCCAGCGAAAGTGGTGGTGGTGTAATGTTCTTAGTCCTGACGATCAACTCGACGGACGTTCTCCACCACGGGCAGTCTCAGTCATCTCAGGCTGTGCAGTATTGCAGGTATGTTACTTGAAGAAGAATATATACATAGATAGATCTTAGTAATTTAATTGATACGTGTCATCTGCAATGGTATGTCGGCAATACCTTTAAGTTCCCGTTTACCGTTTGTTGGACACTGAAAAGATTATTCTATATCAATTTGACACAACATACACAATCCCCAATTAATTTACAGGATGACTTGGGTTAGTTGGGTATTTCAGGCTAAGAAGGACCAATTAGCATATATCAAGTACGGAAGAAAACCAACACAAACGAGATAATTATATATACTTGTAGTGCTTGAATGCTATAATGGAAACATTAATTATTATATGTTGAGAGCAGTACAAGTACAGTACATAGGTTGCATCATACATCACCTTAGGTTGCTGAAATGCTGAAATAAATGCTCTCTATTGTTGTCAAAACCAACAAAATAATTTTAGAAAACAAAATAATGCATGAATACACACAAAAATAACTTCAATTGAACAATTGTATTGAAATTTGTACAGCGATATGTAAAACTTATGCCTGACGGCCATCATGGAAAATGGGTCAACTACAAGGTTATCACATGTAAGTGCCAGCGTAGATCCATAGTTGTGAAATATCTGTGGGATATAGAGAAGCACCGTGCAAACATGTTTATCACTAAATACATAATGTTTTTCTTACCTGACCTAATAGTGCAGTTAACCCTGGTAGCTAAGGAAAAAGGATAACGAATCAGTTTTAACAACATAGCAGAAATGTCAAGCCACGAAACGCGTACACATTATTATTGGAGAATTCTGCCATCTGGGACGTTTTCTGAAAATGTTGCAATTAAAGAAAATTATCTCTAAAACGGGGTGTTCGTTCGAGAACGGGGGCGATATGGAAGATAAAATACACTTACACAATAAATCCCTGATTATCGGCCAAGCGGTTGCCACGTCTATTCGATTCGTCAGCGGTTTGTCGCCAAATGGACCGTCTTCGTTCTTCATAACAGCCATCGGCACCGTTTACTACATTCGTCATGATTCGAGGTGTCTAGATCTACAAAATGTGTCTCTAATGAGAATAGCACAGGTATAATTTGTTTCCAACCCGGTATATACACAGCTGCCGCAATTATCACACACATAACTGTCATTCGAAAACGGATCGTCTTCTACATTTATTGACTAAACAAAGCAGCCGTAGTAAAACAGTTGTTTTGTTTAGTAGCGTGACGCAGCATCTAACAATTATTAGACATACCGACAAGCTCTTATTTTAGCACATGTTACAGGTTAGTGTAATTAACACAAATCGCAAATATGTAGGTCAATGAGATTCCCATCAAGACATAAACATGTTGTTAACATGTGACCCACCTTTTGCCAAAAAATCTAATAATTACATAACGTCAACATAAAAAACGTGTAATTGTACAAAAGTAAAAACAAAACCAATATAAAGTAATCAGCTCATTAAAAGGCTACGTTGACAGTTACTGGAGGTTAATGAGAGTTCTTCACCATATACACTTATATATACATTTGTGTCTAGTACCCATACACCATTTATAAAAAAAATAATATACACATATTAATTAGTGTATCGTGGTTAAGCTATTTTATTTATAACTAGACATTTTTGAATTTAGGTGGTGAAACCATACAGATCATAATTATGTGCCACTTGTATAAATGACAATGCCTAGAGTATTGTTATTAGTTTCAATTAATTTGTGTAGGATGTGTTTTTGACATATTCGTTATTGGTTTGAGGAATAAACACATTAGTTTAGTCTCGAGTGTAGTGTTTATGAATTTTAAAAATGTGTTTGTAAGTGAGGTTTCTAAAATATTCTTGTATATCATTATTGATTAATTTATAATAAAACTTAGTGGCTGGAAACAACGTGTAACTAAAACTCCTAGTGAAACAAACAGACCGTGGCGGCTCAGGTAACTAGGAACGTCCTCGCCGGACGCCAGTCTTTTCACCTATGCATCATGTTGTGTCCAGAACAAGAATGCAGGCTGGACTGTTCTCTCCAAGGCGCAGTGCCTGAAATGGCTGCCTTGGAAAGAGGGGATTATGAAGATAGATGAACCCAGGACAGGAGTTCAGGGAGATGGACAAATTACATCCGATCGCAATTCGGAGTTCCACTTATGGTCCATGTATTGGTGTAATCTTCGTCCAAACAAGCACAGTCCTTAAGAGAGCACGGTCGCTGAGGCAATGGGGAGCATGCTTGTTTCATATGATGTGATGCCAACTTCATTCCCAGCTAGCAATGCGACACCCCCGTCATATTCGAGCTGCTGGAGCAACAACAATAAACACTGTTGTCGCAACAACATCGGGCTTACGTCTACAGAACGCCAAAAGAGCTAACAATGTCTCTACGTGCGTCAACAGTCAAATGATGTAGCGACTCAGTAGAACATTTCGCTAATGTCATGTTCTTGTTTAAAACAAAAGCAACTCGCCTACCTTGTCAAGATGACTGACGGTGTCCGGACGCCAAAATCAACGTGGATACGAGACAAATACGTGATGTTAACAACGACACAAGCCTAGCTCAGCAAATATCTTACTAATTGGAAGGCGAGTCGCAACACGGCTTTCCAAACCAAGTACTGGCATGTCTGATTAGTCTAGTTTATTACATGCCAGATGTAAATTACTAGACTTGTGTTGCGTGTCGCGCGATTGTGTGATTGGGGTAGCACACGTTACACAACAATTATTGGTGTAATAACATTTCAGAGTCGGCACAACATTGGTAAACTGGCGTGCGCCTGATATTAGACTCTCGAGCTCCTTCGTTAAATGGACATGAATAGAATGTGGCAAACACATGGTTTGATTGTTGCCATCAGATGGCCTCTTGATCGGATTAATTTGCGTTTCAACATATTTGATGAATTCATATATGTGATTTTGTATATCAAAGTCATGTTACTGATTGGCATTAATACCAAACTTAACGATTGTTTTGAAATTATTATTTTGACATATCCAAACCTGTTTTTACCTTTGTAGACGTTTTCATCGTTTTACCGAGGCGCCTTCATCAGTACTAATGACGTTGGATGACGTCATCATACACGAGAGGAAGTTCGTAATTGCTCTCGTTTCGGCTTGTCACTGCGTCAGCGTATCTACATGGTCTCTTCTACGAGTCTTCTCCTTGTGTGTGACTCCCTGTTTACCACTTTTACTCCCTCCCAGTCTATGATATGGTTTTCGGTGGTTGTATAGTCTTGGGTGGACTTGTTGATGGTGGATTGCGACCGCTTCTTTTCGCTCCTCATATTTTATCCTTTCTCTACATTATCTACATCTTTCTTGTGTTCATTTAGTCTGGTCATAACCAATCTCCCTGTCTCTCCAGCTTAGGCTGCGCCACAATTTGTACACTTCATTTTGGTAGACTAGTTACAACAGCATATGGACACGGTTGACCCCACAGGGAGCATAAGATTCACAAGAGAAGACGAAGGAAACAATCCCAATCTCTTGTTAATCTTATGCTACCTGTGGGGTCAACCGTGTTCATATGCTGTTGTAATTCATCTGCCCTGCTTTTGAGTACTAGACAAATGGTATCATCCACAAATCGCTTCCAATTACTTGCCTTGTAATAATTTGGGGCCGTGGCAGTGATTTTTTTCTCCAAGTCCTTCAAGTACATAGTCTCTAGTGCGAGTTTCAACTACTCTATGTCTATGATGATGCTGTCTATTTTGAGGTTGTCTCTCTTCGTCAAGATGACGCCGTCCTAAGTCATTAGTACTAACGAAGTCGCCTTGATAAGACGATGAACAATTCTGCAAAGATAAACATAAGTTCGCATATGTCAAGATAATAATTTAAACATGAAAACGAACGAAATTTTTACTATTTTGATGATTATGCTTTATTGTTCTTCTGAACTCGGGGTATTGAGGGTCTAAGAGCTATATAAATTTTATGTAGGCTCTGTGGTTGTTTCTTTTGCTGGTGTTATTGCTATTGTCATTATCATTGTTATTGTCATTGTCAATGACATTGACACTGACATTGACAACTGAACTCCAGATGGCGCCGGTGCATGTCGACACGTTGTGCTCGCGCTAAGGACTGTTTGTGTGTGCAAGTATAAACGTGAGGATTTGCTGAGTATATTGGACTACATGTGCAGTGAGTATCAACCAAATTTTCTCCTGGAGGACACTGCTCCTGTCGTCAATACAGTTCGACGTACTTCTCACACACAACACACCACGCCGCACTCGCAAGCGGGGTGGACGCGGTGGCGCACTGTGTAGGTGTCGTCGGCGCGGCCTTCTACCACCACTCCCTTGTGTTGTTCTGGCAAATGTGCGTTCGCTGAGAAACAAAACGGGCGAAATGTTTCAATTGTTGACTTTTAAACGATAGTTCAGAGGTTATTTTATTTTTATTTTTACGGAATCGTGGTTGGACTCCCTGACCCCTGTGCCCCCCATGCTCGGTTTAGAGCGGACCGATCGAGCGAACTGACGGACAAGGAGCGGGGTGTAATGACACTCAGCTTGTTCTCGTTAGCTGGAAACTGTCACTATCTATAGCAAACTGAGAAAGTTTTCTTCGGTCATGCTTTTGGGGGTTTACATTCCCCCCGATGCCAGTGCTACCAAGGCAGTCAACCTATGGTCTGCACAGGTGGTGGCAGCAGAATCGGTTCATCCTGACAGCGTCTTCATCATTCTGGGTGATTTTAATCACACAACCATGAAGAAGGTACTGTGCAGGTACAAGCAGCATGAAGACTGCGCCATACGCAACAGCAAGATCCTGGATCAGAGTATTTAAGGATGCGTACTGTGTAACCACCAGGGCTCCCCTCGGAGAGTCTGACCACACAACGGTCGTCCTCATCCCCAGGTACCGTGCAACCACCAGGGCTACCCTCGGAGAGTCTGACCACGCAACTGTCGCCCTCATCCCCATGTACCGACACAAACTGAAAGCTCTGAAGCAAACAAAGAAGACAGGATGCTGACGGATGAGTCGACTGAAGCTCTTCGGGGATGCCTGGAATGCACAGATTGGGACATGTTTAAAGAAGCATGTCCTGACCTAGACGATTACCCTGACACCGTGACATCCTACATCAGTTGGTGTGAGGATGTGTGCCCGGAGACCAACACTGTCACCCTGTATGGCAACGATAAACCATGATTCACAAGGGACATCAAGCAGAAACTGGCAGAGAAGAACGCGGCGTTCATCACCGGTAGCAAGGAGGAATTCAGGAGACCTAAGTGCATGGTGCAGGCGCTCAAGAAGGCCAAGTTTGAACACAAGCGTAAACTTGAGGACCAGTTCGCTTCCATCAACGCCATAACTGTCTGGCAGGTTTTGCAGCAGATCACGCAGTACAAGCAAAGCGCTGCGGCTATCGGTAACAGTGATCCCTCCTATCACGACCAGCTGAACGGCCTTTACAGCAGATTTGATCAGATGAGCACGTCGTCAGAGCAGCGCCCACTTCCAGCAGGCTCCCACCTGTGTCCGCCCTTTGCCGTCCAGGAAGCTGAGGTGAGGAGACCGTTTGGGAGACAGAACACGCGGAAGACCTCGGGGACAACATCTCCATATTCACCCCGAGGAACTGCGCCGACCAACTTCCTGCGGTCTTCACAAAAATGTTCAACTCCTCTCTCCAGCAGTGCAGATTTCCAGTTTGGTACAAAACTTCCACCATCATACCCATACCCAAGAAATCCAAGCTATCTCGGATGAACGACTACCGTCCAGTGGTACTGTCCTCAGTCGCCATGAAAGTGTTTGAGCGCATAGTCCTCATGCACATGAAGACGGCCACCGATGCAGTTTGCATATCAGGCAAACAGATCAGTAGATGATGCGGTCGCTTTAGGTCTGTACGACATCCTGAAGCACCTGGAGCAGCCAGGAACCTATGCCAATATCATGTTCATTGACTTCAGCTCAGCTTTCACCACCATCATCCCATACAAGCTGTCCGATAAAAAAGACACGACTACTTGCGCCGTGGGTTACTTATCAGCAGCAAAGAGTTCATTCTCCCGAAATGTGAGCCACACCATGTTGGAAAAGTCGAACCTTTGACCTTGCTTGATGTGTGTTTAAATATTATCACACTATTTAAAGTTGCACAACCCAAACATTTATTTCTTAGTATACAGAATTCCGTGTTTTGTGACACAATGTATTTAGGGTCTCTATTTCATGGAGAAACTGCCAGAACCATTATTACTAAAATACTAAAAGGTGGAATCATGCATTGACTTATCGGTGGGAAATTCTAGAAGCTGATATGTCAAAATCATTCTAACACTCTTTGTGGAAAAAAGACATTTCACATGTGCTGCAGCTGGTTCACTGGAAGATTAAATAATTTCATATAGCAAAGAATTACCGAAGCCTGACTGGCTTTATCACGTCATGCGGCCTTGTATTTTGGAAAAGTATATTTTTTATCTGAAACTGATTTAGCATGAAACTCATCCAATACTCAACGTTCAATCATAACTCTTTCTCTAGTTCTCTTATGAATTGTTTCCACCAATTTGGGCTTCTCACACAGCCATTCATCTTGATCGGGACTGTGTTAAAAACCTTTTCGATGTCACAAAAATTCCAAGGTCACAAAAATCCCAGAGTCTAAATGCACTACTAATCTAATCGGAAACATTAGCTGTCGTTTATGTTATCATCGGCAACAAACAACTGAAAATAATTAATGACATATTGTACATAGAAAATTCGTAATTGTTTAACCAATTCAACTTAATGTGCATATGGCTCATTAGTTGTTCTACTTTGTAGACTGGTTCCAGAAGAAGCACGGAAAGGATCAGCAAGTTCACATCATCATCGAAGAGCGGTCAACCACCGATTTCAATACGTTGATTCGCGTAGTTGAAGGTTGGTTGTTTTCGAATAATCGTATATAATTAATTTATGAATAAGCAAGTGTAAATGCAGGTACGATCAAATGAACAAAGTGTATCAATCCGTGCGATCATACGACTAGTTATGCTGGACTTTATGTTTATACTACAATACAAAGCGTCAACATGAATGTTGTTCGTGTAGTTTTTTTAACACATAGTTGCCATCGAATATAGTCGTATACATATTGATTGAAAGGAAACGTTGTAATCACAATGTGAACAAGTAAGTCGTCGTAGCAATATAACAATATGATTATGTGTGGCATTGTCATCACACATGTACATTTGCAAGTTAGGTGGTTTAGGCTATGAAAACGAGAATTATATATTTAGTCAAATAACCATATTTTAAATCGTGAATAACAGCCAACTTTTATGTGCAACATAAATGTACTAGGAATCAAAACTAGCATTACAATATTGTTTCCACATGAATGAACATTTTATTTTTACATAGGTGTAACCCCTGGATCAGGCAATTACCTCCAACATCACAATAACGTATTTGTGACGTACTGTGGCAGAAGTTTCTACAAACAGTGTCTGCCGGCCTCGTCCATTCACCTCGGTTTTTGCTCGACGGCCTTAATGTGGTTGTCTGAACGGTGAATATATATTCACCTAGTACATGATTACATTCTGATATGTTTTCATTCATGAGAGGTCGGTCTAGCCTATTTATTAATGTCTATACATACCCTAATAGATGTCTCTCGGACGCAAGCACACACCCATACACGCACATGCAGACATTCCCGCACACACACACACACACACACACACACACACACACACACACACACACNAAACGTTGCGGTTTTGAACTTTTCCAGCCCAAGTGTGACGTCACAAGAAGTGTTTTCCATGCATTTCACAGAAGGTTCTCCCGAACAACGTCTGTTAGAAGCGCAATCCGTCCGAGACTGGGAAACGTTCGTGCTCCACAGAGCAAAGGAACTTGTGCCTGGTATGGTTCTAGCTTTATACATTCTTTGTAATACTTATTATATCCTTAACCCATATGCGTGTATGTTGCTACGCATCATATAAGTTAATCGGGACATTGAACATTTCGTGGCATACCTTGTTCACAAGCATTACGCTAATGGAACCTCAAGCTGAACATCTTTGCGTTGTCTGTTTGGACGAGGAAGTCTTTGTTTTGTATGTTTGTATGTTTGTATGTTTGGACGAGGAAGTATTTGTGTTGTCTGTTTGGACAAGGAAGTCTTTGTGTTGTCTGTTTGGACGAGGAAGTCTTTGTGTTACCTGTTTGGACAAGAAAGTCGTTCATGTAGAATTATAATAACCAAAGTAGTCAACATAATTATAATAGGAATTCTGCTGATTGTAAAATGTGCATATTATTCGATATTGCTCTTTCTGGCGGAGATGAGAGTCTGCTTTGTATAAATTACTAGAGAAGCCTCTTTACAGATGCTGTATTGTAATTTCACAGGTTGGCTATCGTCTGGTGATTTGTTATTTGCTTTTTTAACAATAGAATAACACATATTGCTGTTATGCGTTTTTTTCTGGTAGATGGTCGTCTGGTGATAGTTACGCAGGGCAGGTCACCGTGCTCGTGCACCAAGCCGGGAACTGGATGGTGCACATTCAGAGCTCTGACGGACATATGGAGAGAGATGATGCAGGAACATACCATATCTGAGGTAACCATGTTACTGTTCAGTGTCCCCATCGAAGCTGTGGACTAATAACAGTGGCAACATGAACACATCATTTCGTTGTTAAGCCATGCAAAATAGACTGCACGACACATTAAAACAAATTATGTAGACTCGCCCTGTCACTCAGTGAATACTGTATATGGAAACGTTTTTGCAACGTCGTTAGTCAGCATGTGCCTATGTATGAGCTGGACATTATTGTAATGTATTGTCATATTTTCACTTCACAATCCGTGGTATTTCCTTTTGTTCAATGCAAAAGACAACCTCAGTTTGACCCATAGTTGAAATGTCCATGTCACGTAAAATGTTTGGCATACATTCATGACAGCACATTTCCCAATATTGTTTTCAGGAGGAACTTCTCGCCACGATTGATAACACCTACTGTCACTCAGCTGAAGTACTTTCCGCCCCGTTCGAGGACAAGAAGTCTCGTGTGGCGAACTCCGGGCTGCAGTTAGTTGATCTGGAGAAGCAAACAATGAAGTGTGTCCATGAAGAACTTTGGTTGAAGTCCAACAATCAAGGTGAGAAAACACACAAATCCTTATGCTAAGCATACAATGCTAACATTTATTACGTGTCGCCCGATTGCACGATTAGCAACGATTGTCCTTTCCGTGGTTGTCCGACAAGGTCAGCGCTCATTCCACGACTCTGTCTGACTGATCGCAGTCAGACAGGGTTATTTTCTGGAAAAAGGGCTTTCAGATGCCGGCTATTTTGAGTACGATAACCTATTAGTCTTCTCTAGATTGAAAATGTGTATGTATAATTATTTTATCAAGCAATGTTTCGTCCATATTTGTATGGCTCACAACTCCCTATTTCAGTGATTTAGGCATGGCGAGTTCTTGAGGCTTAACTTTAGACTAGTTATTACGCTCGATCAGAATCGTCCATGTATGACGTGTGGTCGTCTTTGAACTACCGGTTCGATCAAGCATGACGGACTAAAAACAAGTGGGAGGAAGTTGAGGACCGTATTGCCACAGGCAGGCGGCCTTCTTAGCCCAGGGATGGGAAACCCGGTTTTTGTTTGGTTACTGATTTTTTTCAAATTCAACTCAGCTAGTTTATCTATTTGCTGAAAATAGTTTTCCAATAGGTAACACACATATATGTCTATAATATTAAAACATTAAAGAAATGCTAACGTAATTTAATGCTGTACAATTTGATAGTTTTCCTTAAAGGGACCAAAGTACCAAACACCTCAACCATCTTGTTCAGTGTTGCGAGTCGCTTGTTTGGAACATTACACAACATTTATTGCCGCGATTCAAGTTTAGAATCGGTTCAACAGCTATTGCGGCGGTCAAATCAAGAACCGAGTTTTGCTGAGTTGCGGACCAATATACACTACGGGTATCTTTAAAATCGCAGACGGCTGATTGTAGCATGTCGACACGTTCATGTTGTGTGTGCATGTACATGTTTACTGTCTCCAGATATAAGAGAAGATGCGTGGATTTGTAACCAATTTATACTTCTTTCGTATATATGTTCCAAAATACAGACGTATGTGCATACAACTACGGATATCTTACGTTTTTTGTCAGATGTTAGTGTGCTGTATATTGTCTTTTTTCCTTGATCTCCTGGTTACAATGCGAGTTACAAACAAACTTGTCTGGGGAAGGACATATCCCCTATGCGTCAAATTATAAACAAGCCTAATATTATGGCATTACCTATTTATATATTGCTGACATGTACAAACAAAACACTGAGATCAAGTAATGCAAAAACGGCACATACATGATAAATGTAATTTATTAATGGTAAGGCAACACGAACCCGATTCGCAAACTACATACTTACACTTAGCAATCAATACAGGCTGTCAAATAGTAAAGTGTGTGTCCAGTTGAACTACTAAGGCCTCCACCAGCTTAAAGACGATGTACATGTCATATTGTTCACAGCTATTGCTCGTGTCATATAGTTCACAACTGTTGTTCGTGTCATATTGTGAATTTCATGTCATATTGTTTATAATTGCTATTTAATTTGTTATGTATGTGTTCTTGCGGTAAATGCCTGCATTGGGGCATCAGTACTGATC
>SDWI01003244.1:0-17086 GCA_009193005.1 Lamellibrachia luymesi
CACACTGTGGTATTATTGTAATTGGATATTTTAATAAATTCAGAGATTTGTTTTTACGCAAACATTATCGGAGGGAAGGCAGAGACAGTTTGGAGGCGTGACAGGGACTTGTACTACTGACACTCTGGTTGAAATGCTCCACAAGTGGTAGGAAACCACCGGTGTAACGGGTACTTTTGTGAATGTGAATATTTCTAGCATACATGAAAGCTTTTGATCTAATTAATCACGATATACTGATCAATAAACTGGTTACAATTGAACTACTAGCACATCTTGTCCGATGGATGGCAACGTTTCTCCTAGATAGTGAGCAGAGCGTCAAGATAGGAGACGCTGAATCAGAACTAGGCTACCCTAATGGATACGTTCCTCGTGGAACTTTGTCTGGACCAAACACCTTTTTATAAATGATTTACAAACACCTTGCCCTATTTATAAATAAGACAATATTTAAAATATACAACCAACAAAGAAGTGAATGAATGAATGAATGAATGAATGAATGACACAATTAGAGGTACCTTTCAAATTTATTAGCTGGTGAATATATTTTATGATCGTCATGGTGCCTTCATCGTTGTCAGTGTGGTCAGGTCACATGACAGCAGTTGTGTAATGGACATGAAGGTTGTAGCCACTGCTTTCATCCAATGCAGGTAATATTACCTACGAATTGTCAATTTCGGATAACCACCTCTCCATTGCATAACCACTTTCCTCCCTCTCCCTTCTTATGTAGTCTCTCCCATCCCTTTTAATTTTATTTTCCCTTTCACTTCGTATATTCTCCCTTTCCCGCACCCTTCTTTCCTTTCACTCACTCATTCTCTTCTCTTTCATTCACTCTCTTTTGACATGTTCGTTTCCGTTTCGTTAATATTCTATCTTCCCTCCCTCTCCCTTCTCACAATCTCTGTTGTCGTGTTTCCTATCTTAACCCTCCATTCCCCTTCTTACATTCTCCCTTCCCATTTTTTCATGATCTATTTCCTTCCTCCGTCTCTGTAACTTCCCTCTTGCTTCCCTCTCCACCTTATTCTCTCCCTTCCCTCCCTCAGCATTCTTACCTTATCCCTCTCTCCTCGCTCCTTGTGTTTCCAGTCACCCCCTTGTTTCTTGTGTGTTCTAAGTATTTTATTATTTATAACATCCTTGATAATATAAAAAGTAGGGAGAAAACCGATTTGACCTTAGCCAACCAGGTGACCCAGCGCATAAAAGAGTTGTCGTAGCACCAGGCACCTCTACGTTCCATTAACAAAAATGCTGGTAAATTAGTTTAAAGTTACTTTCCTTCCACCTCCTTGTACAGTGGCTTTAATTCTGTTTATCGTGGCACCAATGTAACTTACATAACACGTGTGACTATCCATTTCGGCACTACTTAAATATCTGAGTGACAGCGTAGTCACTGTAATGATATTAGCAAGATACCATTTCGCTAATATTTTTATTTAAAGTGTGTCGTGTTGTTGCTGCTTTACAAGTTTCAAAGTTGAAATTGCATATCTTAATAGCTTTCTTTACCTTATTTTTAAAGGTACGAAGTCATATCGTCTTTATCATAAAATCATGCTATATGTAGTACAAACAATTTATCTGAACATCGTGACAGTTCATGTGTGTTTTTTATGAATCAACATTTGACCGTTGTCTGCTTAAATTGGGGGCGAATGTCATGTTTGCATTGTCTTCTGAAGGAAGGTCGACGTTCGTAAACACATATAGTGAAATATAATGATGAATGGGGCCTATATATGTTGATCTTAATATTCTACATTTTCATGTTACAGATACTGATGAGATGGAATGTGCTGCTAAATCCTCACGGGCTGAAGTTAACAAACCAATAGACAGAACAGAGCTGGAGGGTGGACCAATGAGAAACAGAGAATGGCTGAACACCAACGAAGTTTGGCGGAGTATGCAGAACGGTCCACGGTGAGCATAGTTTTGACTGACTTGACTGATTTGGAAACAGGGAATGAAGTTCAGACAAAGTAACATATTTATAAACTAATAAATGTATAGTTTCCATGTAAGTCGTGATGCTGGCAGCTGACCGGTCAAGAATGTCCGCTTGAAAATACTTGGTAAATAATTTAATTGATATTGCGCTGAAAACGCACCTTTTCTGAGACTATAAATATGTGAGAACGCAGGCGTGAGGCGATGGGTTACGGAACACCTCGGGTTTCTCCATCGGAGGTGGCCGTCTTGGTCGTCGAGTCCCTGTCGTGGCGTCTCAGCGGTCATTGCGTCTCAGCGGTTAACGGGCGAGATTACCGCATCAATGATAGCCGTCCCCGTTACGGATTGCGCCATCTTTTGTCCCACATCGCTGCGCATCGCTGCTGTGTTTTCGGTCACCTCTTTTATCACGTTTCACACTCTACTTCTTAACTTTATGGGAGCTAGACACCCCTACCTTCTCGCTCGAAGTTATTCCTTACACGTGGTTGACTCACACGTGTCCTTCGTCTGATTTCAGGGCGCTCACCCACGGACTTTGCTATCTCTCTATGCCAACACACTTCACCGTGATCTGATCTCCGAGATACTCCTCTCGTATCTACAGTTTCTTTTTATACTCGTTTCTATTGATATAATACATGGCCCCAGTTAACCAATCAACGACGCCTGGTGTAGGTATTATTTGTTTTATTATTAATATTATTAGCATTATTATTATTTAATAAACAATTTGCGTGGACCCGTTTTGTGAGGGCATATTCCCAAGTATGCATTATAATCTATGTCTTATTTTTTGCACTTCTAGGTTCAATGTTGTGAGTCTTAGAAGCACTTATCAGAAACCATGCTTGTTTATTCATGCAGCCCAGCCAGAATGGCGCTGGGAGCAAGTGTACAAAATGCCGCCCAACCCCCCCCCTAACAAAATGCGCAATAATGGAATAGCTATGCCTAGGTGTAAAACCTTATTGTTGATCCAACATCACAGTAACAATCAGAAGTGAAAATATATTGTTAGACGCGTTTGAATGATTCAGCCAAGCTAAACTTCAATCCAAAATTCACATCTCTTATAATAAAAAACAAGAAACAATCCAACAAAACCCCAACTGGTATCAGCCAACTATGACTGAATAGATAGGGGTGAAATGTAATACATGTCAACATAACATTAGGCAACATAACGTCCAGCCACCGTCACTGCAACGACAACGAATTTTAGTCAGATGTAAACACTCTTGAACCAGACATGTATGTATAAGTAATGTTTATTATTGTTATTGTATTTATACCTCAGTGTCAGTTTCCTCTAAAATGTTGTCAGCAATACCAGATGCTTATGTTCACGTTATTATTTCAGTCCATTTCACACATTGTCAAATAAGCCTACTGCTGAAAATAACGCTACAGTAGCTAATTTTACTGTTTAATGTCAACAAATCAAATCCTACTCCCGCAAATGGTGCAAGCAATGTTATGAACAAACAAAAATATTGCTGATCAATATCAGTTATTGGGCTTGGGCAACAACATGCTTAGAATCCCGTCCTTCAAGTCAAGAAGCCATCGTTGTGTATGATGTGACCGACGTGCGCTTAATATAGCATCCATGCAATTGTTTGATGTGGGACAATACTATCTGCCCATACATTTCAAAAGACAAGGAATTGTGTCTTCTTCCTAGAGTCACGTCGACCAAGACAGCACATGGGACGAAGTACTGATTATTTGAAGCAGTTCGGTACATTGTTTAGGATATATGCCGGGGATAGTAATAACACCACCGCTGGCTCAAGGGGACGAGTTATCCTCATGTCCTCGAGTACATGTATTGCTATGTTGTTGTGGTATCTGCTCGTGTGGCTTTGGTTTTGGGGTTGTGTTTCACTGCATGCATGCTTCAGCTTCAACAGTTGATGGCTATGGATGGTCTGTGTACCCAAGAAAGCCTGTTTGGTGTGGAATGTTTTTTCAACTGAGACTAGGAGTTCTAGAAACTATTCCTCCCATCTTCTGTTGATGTTGTCATGTTTGTGTTCAATGGATGTTCATGTTCTATATATCAGATAAACAAAATCGATTCCTTCTCTCCAAATCCAGGGTTCTGGGTCTCCTACTGGGTCTCCTGCCTAACATACTGACATACATAGTGACGTGACGAGACAAAATGCCGCTGGGGCAAGTGTAAAATACCGAACCCCAAACAAAAAGCGCAATAATGGAATAACTATGCCTAGGTGTAAAACCTGATCATTCCTCCAACATCGCAGCAGCGATCAGAAACGAAAATATTGTTAGACGCGATTTAATGATTCAGCCAGAATCCACATATCCAATAAAACCAAGAAAAAACTCCAACAGAACTCAAACTGGTATCAGCCTACAGTTACTGAATGGATTGTGGTGAAAGTTAATAAATTTCAACATAACATTAGGCACCTATTCATTATTCACTGCGAGCTCTTCTCGCCACTGTCACCACAACCGCACCACAATTTAAAACAATACCGCTTTCAAAACACACATCTTTATTCAGCGGGCCGGAAGTGCAACAACGACATACGGGGTTGCCAATGGGCCAACACGGCTTCACGTAGTGCAGCCCAAAACGGTACGAGTAAGGTAATTAGTATTGAACATAACATTCCTCTCCATCAACTAGGCAGTGCACGGTGTACACCTGTTATCCATTGCCTGTGATGTTCCAGTTCACAAACATAACCTGTCCGGTGGCTTTACGAATCTTGTGGATCGCCTCAAAGGAACCACCTTCACTCTCGATTCAGGCGCCGCAGACACCGAACCTGGCACGGCTGCCAGATTCGGTACCTGCATTCTCACACGAAAACCGATCTTCTCACATGCTTGGAAGACCTCTCCCATGCCCAGCCAGAGGCTCCTGCCACCACCTGTGTAGTTCTTGATGGAGCAGTCATCGTCCAGATGCTGAAGCAGCTGCAGCCAACAACTTTGATGAGTATGCCCAAGAGATCTTCATCTTGTACCTGTCCACAAAGCTTCAAACTGCGTCACGCCTTGACCTAGTGTGGGACAGCTACAGTGCCGATTCACTGAAAGGCAGTGCAAGAACAAAACATGGAAAAGGAGTGCGCAGTGGTGGCTGCAGCAGCCATACAGGGAAACTGGCAGAACTTCCTCCTAGCGGACAGCAACAAGACATAATTGTTCAAGTTCCTATCAGAAGCTCTCCTCAAGTGGTTTGACCAGGAGGACAAGCTGCTTGTCAACACTGATGGAGAGGCTTCCACTTCCGGATCTGGCCTCGCTCGTCGCATGCAGACATGAAGAAGCTGACAGTCGCATGTTGCTGTATGCATCCCATGCAGCGAAGCATGACCACCAAAAGATAATCATCCGGACTGTTGACACCGACGTCGTAGTGTTGGCCGCGTAAAACAAGGCTCGTTGTGCACACAAATGCTGCCTTTTCATCAATTGACTATTATAATAGCACAATTAGTGCAATAACTCCTTGTCGATCACTTTACACAATCTTGTAGAAGTTTAGAATGTCAACTATCCCATTTGAAGTCACCTAGTTCATCTGGAGTTGGCAGTTCTGAACACCGATTAATTCGTGCCATTCCCACGGATGCAGTGGTGCCGTTGGTGGTTGTTATGCTATGCATCTGACATATGGCACAGTCTTTCACACGCATTTCAATTTCAGTGTTTCACCCCGGCCACCACAAATAGCTCCTTGCTACTGTTTCGTTTTGACAATGCAAGGGTGTGTCTCGTGCAGTTCGTCTAGTATATCATGACCCTTTGAGGGTATTATGACTCTGGCTCCCCAGAACAACACACCATGTTGTACACTCAATTCGTCGTTCCTGCGACCATGAGTTTCTAAGTCGTTTGGAGCTTGCAAAGGCCAGCCTCTTTCCACAAACTGACGAACTCGCAGGGTATGTTGCTGTCCACTTCGCAATTTTCTATGCAGTGGTCGGTGTTTCATCCATGGTGGATAGCGCTAGAATAACTTCATCGGCACTTGGTTTGGTGCATCTGATAGTGGTAGACGGATCAAACCATCAGCATGACTGATACTTTGATCTGGCTAAAGAGTACTGATAGTCACTAAGTGTCAGCGCCCATCTTTGAATTCTGGCACTACACATTGCTGAGATTGTGTGGTCTTCATTCAAGAGTCCAAACAACGGCTTTTGGTCTGTTTGTAGGATGAAGTCACGTCCATAGAGGTACTTATTGAATTTGGTGATTCCGTAGACAAGTGCCAACGCTTCCTTCTCCAATTGTGCATACTTTTTTCACAAGAGAAGAGAGTTCGGGAAGCAGAAGCTATTGGTTTTTCTCATCCATCTCGTAAGCGCTGTAACCAAACACTTCCAATTCCGTATGGAGAAGCATCGCTGCTGACAATGATGGGTAGATCAGGGTTGTAATGTAGAAACACTTTGGAGGAAGAAAGCAGTGCCTTTGCTTCATCGAAGGCTTTCTTCTGTCTCGGCCCCCCACTCCCATTTGACATGTTGGCGGGTTGGTGCTCAGGTTTCGCAGGAAGTTGTGATAGTAGTGGATAAGCTCAATAAGCTGCTTAGCTCCTGGGCATTCTGCGGTGCAGGTGCATTCTCAAAGGCGATCTCTTCGCGTTGTCGCCGACTCAGACCAGCATCGTCCACAGCCATTTCGTGGAACATCAGCCGATGTCCTCTCTTGACTCAGGTGGACCGATCGAATTCTTACTATCCGGATCGTGAGACGATTATCTGGATCTCGCCAACACTTACCTGGTCGTATGAGCGAAGGTGGTCAACGCCGACGGAAGCAGTATCGATACTAACGATGCGGTGGGCCCGGTGAATAAATGGCTGCATTCACTGTTCAGTCAGGTTGACGTATACCTGAACGATACTCTCGTGACCCCTTCGACCAACACGTATGCGTATCTTGCCTACATAGAAATGCTACAGAGTTAGTGTAGCGAGGCCAATGGGACGCAGCTGTCAAGTCAACTGTGGTACAAGGACATGCCCACTCGCATAGATGCCGTCGAGATCGCCGATGGAGACGCTCTTAATATAGGGTTCGTGGCTCGACGAACTCACGTCACCCAGAGTCATGTGGTCGAGATGGTAGGACGACTACACGTGGACCTGTTCATGCAGGATCAATTCCTGATCAACAGCGTCGACTTAAAAATTCGACTGATTCAAAACATAGATGCGTTCGTGCTGATGGCTGCCGGTGCAAACCCTCAATACAAGATCGCGAAAAGAGCAGTCCTGAATCTAGCTTTACAGATGGCGTACATCAAGGCCCTCGAGAGGAGCACGGTCAAGTATCCGATGCGTTCCGTCGACTGCAAGGTCTATTCCATACCAGCGGGAGTCAACTCGCACACGCACGAGAACCTGTTTTTCAGTACCCTATCCAAACGTCTGGTGCTGTGCTGCAGCGACAAATATGCCTACAACGGTTCGTATGCCAAGAATCCGTTCCACGCCAAGGACAACTACATCAACTTCCTCGCTGTGTACGTGGACGGACGACAGGTACCCGCCAAACCTCTCCAGCCGGATTTCGACGACATTGCCTTTATCAGGAGTTACCTCAACCTGTTCACCTTGACCGGTAAGATGTGGCAGGGCGAAGAGAACGGTCTGACTCGTTCCGACTTCCGGCATGGCTACACCTTCTTCGGTTTCGACCTGAGCCCCGATGTGTGCGACGGAGGGTGCTTCCGTCTGGTACAAAAGGGCAACCTGCGAGTCGAGATGCATTTCGGCAACACGCTGCCGCAGACAGTGAACGTCGTCGCGTACGCCGAGTTCGAATCCGTGCTGGACATCGACAAGAACAGGAACGTCATCTACGATTTCTGAGATGGACACGAAGCAGATCGCCAGACTCCTAGCGATGGATCCGCGAACTAAGTCGATCGTTGGTGGTGTTGTACCCAGAGACTGCCTACGACGATCGACGCTTTCCCGGTTCGTCGCCGTGTTGCACGCGAAGGCGGCTACGAACCGTGAAAACACTAGATAGCGCTGTACTTGGACGCTGACGAACATGGCAATTACTTCTGCTCGTATGGCTTACCGCCACAGCATGCGGCATTCCGCACCTTCATGAACAATAATTGCTCCGACTGGACTCATAACGTCAAGAGACTTCAGAGTCCCCTGACTAATGTTTGTGGACAGTATTGCGTAGCTTATCTATTGCTTCGTTGTAATGGCTTTCCGATGAGGAATTTTGTCAATATATTCGGCACCGATTTAATCGCTAACGATTGCCGCGTGTTCGATTGGGTTAAACCAATGACGATGATGAGAGAAGGTAGAATGTAATATCGCTCATCGTCATCGTTCGAGTCTCTGAAGCGGTGGTAAACACCCCTAAGCTCACGACCTCTGGAGTGGTGGGAAACACCCGCAAGTCACATCAACAAGTCTCTGGAGCGGTGGTAAACACCCCTAAATTCGAGACCTCTGGAGCGGTGATAAACACCCCTAAATTCGAGACCTCTGGAGTGGTGGTAAACACCCGCAAGTCACGTCATCATATGATATCGGTATTACACGCTATTATCCTCTTGTATCATGCTTGATGCTGTTGCTCAATAAAATACGTGTGCACATGAAATACTGCGTTTGTTGCTTTTCTCCCGTTGACCAGTCCGATTTACAACACACGTTGCCAGGCTTCTTACAATTTTGGGACGACCCCCTTATATATTTTTGAGACGATCCCATATTATTTTTCGAGACGACCCCTTACACTCATTATATATGAGTTGTTAATAATGGTTTATTTGATAACGATATGTACTTGACAACAATAATAACACCCATTAAAAATGCATCAGCACACACGATATGCATATACATGTATCATTAATGGTGTGAGCTACGTATCAATATATGTATAACAGTACATGAGATTCTAATTAAAGAACATTTCAGTTTATAATTTCTTAACGACGCAAACGAGTTCAATTCGCTGGTTCAAGTGCTCAATGTATGAGTTAGTTGCTACCATAAACAAAGTTTTGTAAACCAAATTCTACGCGGTTTGGTCGATAATGAGGTGTGGGGATATGAGGTGTGCGGACATGAGGTGTGCGGACAAGAGGTGTGCGGACATGAGGTGTGCGGACATGAGGTGAGCGGACATGAGGTGTGCGGACATGAGGTGTGCGGACATGCCCCATCTTCCTCTACTCGTTTATGCAGGTGTGAAAACTATAATAACATCACTTTCTATTGCCAATTAGACAGGCACTCATTTTAGATGAGTGAATTGTGGCAACCAGGAGTGAGCGAGTTGCCATTTCAACCACATCAACTACGCACATTAACATTGTTTATATTAGCCTTTAATATTCGGTCAAATATATGTTTTATTTCTAATAGCTCATTGTAACCTTTGTTGTTTTCTTAATGTTATGTATCCTAAAATATATAATTATATATTCTAAAAGTTCTATATTCGTGAC
This sequence comes from Lamellibrachia luymesi, assembly GCA_009193005.1. NCBI lineage: Eukaryota > Metazoa > Annelida > Polychaeta > Sabellida > Siboglinidae > Lamellibrachia > Lamellibrachia luymesi. The sequence continues at coordinate 9,461 of SDWI01003244.1, forward strand.
AAATTCTTGTCAAACTGTGTCGTTTGGTCATCTGAAGCAGTATAATTCACTTTTGTGAAGGTGTGTTACTCGTCGATCTGCCACACATTCCCGCAACTAGCAGTGTTGTTTGAATTGTAACAAGCGAATACGGAAGGACAACTCGAATGCGACGAAGATAAATATACCAAGCCGTATTTCGTAGGAGGTAATTGTGTTGTCGTTGTCGTGGTGTGTACCTGCGGCCGGTACATGTGCTGGTGCCCTGTCGATGGTGGAACTGGCGGAGAGGCCACTGGAGGCAGCGGCGGAGGCGATGGTGGAACTGGTGGAGAGGCCACTGGAGGCAGCGGCGGAGGCGATGGTGGAACTGGTGGAGAGGCCACTGGAGGCAGCGGCGTAGGCGATGGCGGAACTGGTGGAGAAGCCACTGGAGGCAGCGGCGGAGGCGATGGTGGAACTGGTGGAGAGGCCACTGGAGGCAGCGGCGGAGGCGATGGTGGAACTGGTGGAGAGGCCACTGGAGGCAGCGGCGGAGGCGATGGCGGTCGATGTTGATCCTAAATTGCATATAGAATAATCTAACTAATTTGATACGATTGTTACATCTGTTAAGTTGTGTCTAGAGACCTGACTTGACCGAAGACGTTGTCATCGAATGGTTGATTTGCAGACAAACGAAACTGTGTGGATCCATGGTAATGACTGTACATCATATATGAAACACCACTTCTGAAAGACCTCCATATCTATTTGTAAAGTAGTACGTGAAACGAACGCCATTGCTGGTGCAAAGAAACAGTTTAATTACCAGGTTGTACATGATCTCGATCCACAACCTTTGTAATGATATGCAGTGGAACGTGTGCTGCTCAGTTCGAATACTAAGCAGCTAAATCCAGTGAGAACTCAGCACTAACCTTGTGTTCATACGATTTCAGTGCGGTTATTTGCATTCCGTATGCGAACTATATGTGTAGGAAGATTTTAGTGCAGCCGATTTGCAGAAAGACGTTAAATGACCAGTAGACAAATTTAAGTTTTACCTAGTCCGTCAGATATGTTACTTGAAAATGCACAGTGTCCGGTGGAATGTCAGGTGATCCCGGACAGTCGTTCAAACGTTAATGCGACCATTTTGCTTTGTTTCTGCTCCACAGAAAAGGTCATTTGTTACAATGATTAGCCTAAGGCATAACGGAACTTCATAAAAAAACTTCACGACTGACGAACCAGTTCTTCGGTGAACAAGATATTTATAGTTTGTTAATGTTACGTGTGCGTGTGTGTGTCGTGGGACTCAGGGTTGTATAAATATCGACGTAGAAAACCGTTCAATGTAATATGTGGCTGACCACTGAAATGGAATGCAGGTATGCATAACTGCCATTTTAAGGATTCCCTTTAAAATACTGCACATTTAATTAAGCACACAATACAATAAGTGCAACACCTGGCAATGTAATTCCACATCTACATTGCTTTGACATATATTCCTTTATATATAGAACAAAATAACTTAATTGAGTAAGAATTATAAAGTCTGCGTGCGTGCGTGCGTGCGTGCGTGCGTGCGAGCGTGCGTGTAAACTACAAACATATTTATGTGTCACATTGTTGGATGTTATGCGAAAAGCTAATTTCTAGGCACATACAGGCCAGGCCCTACAATGGAATGTCCATATACACCTGTCCTCGAGTTGTGCACTGCTGCTTCACTGAAACTCGACCAGGTAATCAGGGTAAGCCTGGTCACTGGACAACACGCCATATGTGCTAGAAGAACTATCAAACACCGAATGAAACTTAGACACAGGAGCTCCGTGAGTTTGGTGTGCAGCAGGATCATCTTCGTTGCTCACTGCGCATTCACCAGTTACAACACGCGCAAGGTAGACGTATTTCATGCCCTTTGCACGTTTCTGTGGCGATGGTTTCACAGAGAAGCGGGTGGCATCGCCAAAGGGGGTGGCTTAAAGAAAAACAATGGACACTTAGCTGCACTCATTGCATACAACATACAAATATGCCATAGTGAAAACATTTTATTTATTATCGTACACATACACACAAGTAACTAAAACAACCAACTGACAATTAGCAATGGCAATTCGTATTCCTTGCATTGATCTACTAATTTATTTTCACAGAAGTTCACTTTGGCTGAATAATGTACATATTGCATATGATAAAAATGTGTATACATCAGATATGATGTATGCCGGAAAGTTAATTAACTAAATTACAATTAACTCAGAAATTCCCCAATTAAATTAAAATAACCTTTAACATTTATCAGGTCTATTAAATTAAATTAACCTCCTAAATTGTTCATTTAAATTAAATTAACAATTAACTTTCATTCAATTAACAATTAATTACAATTAACTTCAATTAAATTACCATGTTGACTGGGAGGTCAACATCTTCATACACACGTGGCTTAGACATGGTGAACAGAAATACATGTGGAAAATGGATGTCTTCAAAGATTGTTAATATCCCATAATCCCTGGTCCCACTATTATGCTGTTGAAGACATCATATGATTGTTTTGTTTTACCAGATGGTCACTGCACTTGCCACACATACAAACAGGTCTTGTTGGCTCCATGGAAGCCACTACTCCCAAGAAGATTACTGCCAACAATTCCCATGCAAAATAACAAGACAAACAAGAAGCTGTAGCACCTGGCCAGGCACACTCACAATTCAAAGTATTCACTGATTGACACTGGCTAGAAGCTATCTTTGACATTGGTTAGGTGGACTTGGGTCACTGGCTGAGTGGCTGTCTAATGGACACTATGATCATCAAAGCTAATTCTTACTCCTGACAGCAAGCCAGTGGCAGTCTCCACCGGATTGTATAAAATAATATACACAATAAAAAAGTTAATTGAAAATTAATTGTGATTTTTTATCAATTAAACTAAATTAAATTTTTACCTCTTCCAGTAAAGTTTAAATAATTAATTACATTAAATTAAAGTTTGATTTTCTAGAAAGTTAATTAAATTAACATAATTGAGTTAATTGAATTAACAATTAGCAATTGAAATTAACCCATGCCTGGTATATGTGGCATATTTTCTTTCAACAATATTAAACATTTACATACTTTGTGATAATCATGTTTGGCTGTGTATCGTATGCTTACTCTGTCGTGATTGTTCAGTCTTCTGCTGTCAATGACTGTAATAATCTATTTTCTATAGCAAACCTGGGTGTGGCTGCCAACGGTGAAAGCTGCATAAGATTGCAGTTCGTACAATCTACAAGTCCTAGCTGTCCAGCAGTTCGTCCAATCTACAGGTCTTAGCTGTCCAGTAGTTCGTACAATCTACAAGTCCTAGCTGTCCAGCAGTTCGTACAATCTACAAGTCCTAGCTGTCCAGTAGTTCATACAATGTACAGGTCATAGCTGTCCAGCAGTTCGTACAATCTACAAGTCCTAGCTGTCCAGCAGTTCCTACAATCTACAGGTCTTAGCTGTCCAGCAGTTCGTACAATCTACAGGTCCTAGCTGCCCAGTAGTTCGTACAATCTACAAGTCCTAGCTGTCTAGCAGTTCGTACAATCTACAAGTCCTAGCTGTCCAGCAGTTCGTACAATCTACAAGTCCTAGCTGTCCAGCAGTTCGTACAATCTACAAATCCTAGCTGTCTAGCAGTTCGTACAATCTACAAGTCCTAGCTGTCCAGCAGTTCGTACAATCTACAAGTCCTAGCTGTCGAGCAGTTCGTACAATCTACAAGTCTTAGCTGTCCAGCAGTTCGTACAATCTACAAGTCCTAGCTGTCTAGCAGTTCGTACAATCTACAGGTCTTAGCTGTCCAGCAGTTCGTACAATGTACAAGTCCTAGCTGTCCAGCAGTTCGTACAATTTACAGGTCTTAGCTGTCCGGCAGTTCGTACAATCTACAGGTCCTAGCTGTCCAGTAGTTCGTACAATCTACAAGTCCTAGCTGTCTAGCAGTTCGTACAATCTACAAGTCCTAGCTGTCCAGCAGTTCATACAATCTACAAGTCCTAGCTGTCCAGTAGTTCGTACAATCTACAAGTCCTAGCTGTCTAGCAGTTCGTACAATCTACAAGTCCTAGCTGTCCAGTAGTTCGTACATTCTACAAGTCCTAGCTGTCTAGCAGTTCGTACAATCTACAGGTCTTAGCTGTCCAGCAGTTCGTACAATCTACAAGTCCTAGCTGTCCAGCAGTTCGTACAATCTACAAGTCCTAACTGTCCAGGGCAGCTAGGATTTATTACTTTCCAATACAGCGGATAAGAATCTTTGTTATGGTTATTATAAAGGTGCTGAGGTTGAACTTGGGTGGCGTGTCCTGATTAAAATAAAAGTATAAGTTCCCTAGTCTGCATTTATTTTTCATAATTATAATATATTTTGTAGCAGGCATTAGTAAGATCTTAAAAAAACATGTCCACCGAAGACAATGACTGCTGAGGACAATGATTGATAATGTATTATGTCCTGCCTGTCTGAATACTCAATATATTCCTCTTTAGTGAATCACAATTCTATTGTTGAACCTCAGTGAAAGCTGATCTAAGGAATACATATATGTGATGGTACACTTTCCCACTGGACCGCCCTGATTGGCTACATTAATGGGAACACAATATAGTTTCACAGTATAGTGTGTGATATATATCAACACTTACCCTTCCTGGCGCTGTCTCTGAAGCCATTGGCGTTGGTGTCATCCACAGCATCAGCGGTTGTTTTGCGCCAGAGTTTACACTCCTTAGCTGCTTGTTTTCCACAATGCTTCTTAATTTGTTCTCTGCACAGCACGTACTGTCGGTACAACTTTGGATTCTGAATTCTTGTGATCTGAAACATTCAGAAGTCTGCATAATGGCTGAATATACCATCAACCAATGAAACGTAATTTTGAACTGGTTGCGCACATTCACTGGAATGGGGCAGGGGCATTTCTCTGTGGCATTTGAAACAACATTTAGACTTCCATATAGTGTACGTATAAAACGGTATGTCTCTGCATGAATTGCAAGAAGACTGAAACCATGTTCAGCTCAAAGATTGTAGTTAATGTGATTGCTATGAAACAAGTTCACAATATTAAATATTTAGGATCGTAAATAACTTCTAATCGCCGGTGCTATGATGAGACCAAGAGACAAATTATTCAGGCAAAAAACAGTTTTCTCCAACACGAAAAGCGTTTCCTCTGTATATAAATGTGGTTCTGAGAAGAATAATCGGAGTATCGAGAACAAAAAAGATAAATAATTAAGCAAATCTAGAACAGCAAACACGCTAACAGGAAGATCACGTACCGACACGCAGAATGTATAGGTTACATGACGAGAAAGAGAAAATTAGAACATCCAGTGACAGTGGGAATGACTGAGCGAAAATAAGCAGGGGTCGACAAAGAATCGAAATCGTTGATGGTATAGAAGCCTCTCTTGGAAAGAGCGTGACAGAACTGTTTGAAGACACATGTGATTGTGGGAAATGGCAGGTCGTGATCGCCTACGTCTACATCAGGCACATCATCCGATGATGATCAAATTTGATTTCTGGTATTGATGTTACTGTATATTCATTGAGATTAATATTCAACATTTGTTGTTCTGGCAGAGGATATCTGGATTTATCTTACAATATCAATCTGAAACATGCAATAATAAATAAATAAATTGTTGTTGTTGATGAATATAGAAAGTTTGAGATAAATAAAATAATGGGAATGTTGATGTAAATGCATCGGATGTATTAAATAATGTAACAAAATGTTGTACTTGCAGAGGCTGTTTGAATTTCTCTAACAACATTGATATGAACCATTTGAAAATAAGCTAGCTGTTGACTGTGAGTGATTAGAACATAATTTATAGTTGATTGCGAATTAGATAATTGTCATGTAGTTATACTAGTATGTTACTAGTTGACCATGATGACAAGAATAACCCAGTTGTTGAAAGTATATTATTTTGTGAAGACATTGTGATGAAAATAATTTTCGCGAACGTGATAAAAGTGTCATAGTATTGACTGTTCTTACATTGTAGATCACTCTTGCAGACTTTTCAACATCCTTTGTAAATTTCTTGTGAATTGTTTTGTATTCCTTGCTATTTTCACCCAATTTCACCGACGTCCAGGATTCATCGCTGCCCATTTCGGACCAAGGTTTAGGCAGTATAGTATCATCTACAAACATGCAATATCTATTCAAAAACTTAGTCCAACAACTACAAGTCAGAACGAAACATTGTGCAGTTGCATAATTTTTTTTAAGTTTCTTTACAACAAATATTTTATTGTCCAGTAAAAACAAAGGTATCCCATCCATATTGCTTTAATTTGAAAATTATCAGTGTCATATCACGTCAGAGAGAACAGTTTTTTCACATCACATCAGTGAGCTAAGGAATATAGGTCAACATGAATTAACAATTGTAATATTAACTTAAGAATATCAAGTTGGTGAGACAGCAAAATAAATGTGACACGTCTACCCAATCAGATCGCAACAAATTAATAGCTACAGTCTTTTCAACACAATCGGTTGTATAAACTGCCACTACAGTCCCTTGATAACATTCCTGTCTTTGCACAAGTGTAAAAATTAATGTTTTCCAGATTTCTTTTTTATAACATCTTCAATTTTCACAATCAGGTTATTACTGGGATTTCAAAGGTTTGCAGATGGAACAAATTCAACACAAATTAGCGACAAAGTAAAACATTTTCAAAAGCATCACGCTATACTTATATTTAATGATTACGTTTTACTTACCCAGCCTCCGGTATTCCTGTGCACTAGGCTGACCACCAGGCTTATCAGTGGATTTGGAAGTGTCCCCTGCAAAACAAGAAACAGTACTTACTACATTAATACCTCTAATTTCCTTAGCTAAATAGTGTAACAAATCAATATTACTGTACTGATGAACGATTCGCTACATATGTTTTAGACATGTTCAGTTAGCATTACCATCAAATATATGTCACCTTTCTGTCAAACCAAGCCTGATTTCCAAAATATAATATGCTAGTAACACAATCATCTATCTAGTTTTGCCTTTTTTCACTCACATGTCAATAGAATTGTATGTCTTTTTGTTAATTCATAATGGAAGTGATCTGCTTCATGAGATAATTGTTTTGCTAGATCGTCCAGTAATGAAATGTATGCGGCAGAAAATGGTTAGGTATATTGTAAAAAAAACATTATCAACAGAAAAATCACCATTATTTCACACAATAAAGTTGTCTATTGTCTGTTCACCAATTTCATAAAAACATTGTAGCAGACCTAACTTCGCGTCAAACCTTACACAGGCATTCCCAAAAAAAATTCCATAATTTAAATGACATAGGCATTCCCATACAAGCATTCCACAATAGGCCTACTTCTCACAGAATGAAACACTCCTTACTATAGGTTCGTCCTTTCTTCACATCCTTCTCTATAATGTTATTCACCGGTGAGCCAATATGGTTCGACTTGTCATTGATAATGTTGCGGTGTTTGGGTGTACCTCCCACAGCACCTTGTTGTTCCTAAAATATGTAAGTAAACACAAATGTGGAAGCACGTACACAAACACACACACGCATGCACACACACAAACACACACACACACACACACAC